>JAKSZP010002803.1:0-156917 GCA_022478985.1 Massospora cicadina | reverse complement strand
TTTTGTCAAGACTATAAGAAGGTCCACCAGGGGTTTCCACAAGTTTGGAGGCGGCAATGCAAGTTTATAAGGAGAACGCTGATGGAAAGCACCGATTGGGTCCAGTGTATAAGGAAGGGGATCTTGTGATGCTTGATGCTTGCAACATCCCTATCAAGCAGCCATGCAAGAATCTGGGACCAAAGAGGATTGGCCCTTACCACGTTGTTAGAAAGGTGGGCCATGCCTCATACTAGCTCAATCTTCCCTCTTCATTTTGGATCTTCTCCATTTTTCATGAGAGCAAATTGATATTGTTCAAGGGCCCCCCACCAGAGACTCCTGAGGCCTACCTTGTGGATGGGGCGCCATAGAGGGATGTGGAAAAATAGTTGCCTCCCGCTGTGTTAAAAGAAGACTTGAGCACCTAGTATCCTGAAAGGGGTTTGACGCTGCAGAGAAAAGTTGGGTTCCAGCATGTGACTGTGTGCATGCCAAAGATCTGATTGAATTCTTCCACAAGCGTTTCCCCCAGGCTGCTGGATCTCAACCCAAACCGACCATTGCCGCCATATAGTTGGCCCCAGCTTAAAAGAACTTTTCCCTTGTGCAAGCCCCTGGAGGGGGGGTTGAGGCCCGTTGGGAGGAGAGGGTGATGTCATGGTCAAATGACATCATAGTGGAGACTGACCCTAAAGATAAGGCTGGGCGACAGCAGGCCCAGAAGGTGAAGCTTCAGGCCCTCTCTGACCTTAGGCACACGCTAGACCAACGCTGGGTAAAAGCCAAGTATTCCCAGGTTGGTACTAGTGATATGCCTAACGCCCAGCCCCTTACATAAGCCCAGGCATCAAAATGACAGTTTACACAATTAACGAAGATGGTTCAATTCAGTTCATCGAGGAACAGGGTTTCATAACCCGTTCCATTTATAAAATCATGCGTTTGGGTCAAATACAACTTAATTCAATTACTTGAGTGAAGTCAGTTTTGGTGTTTGCTACCAATTCAGATGGTAGTGTTTGCCTATTGGTGGATCAGTGCTTGGGACCACTTTGGCAGACCCCAAATTACCCAATGAAGTTTAATTATGTTTCCATGACCAACATTCCTTATTGATTGACTTCTCAATAAATTTTTCCCCGTTTTACCATTATTATTAAATGATATTCCAAACAATCCTGCATGCAGACCCCTTTGAGGAGGTCTCATGCTACATTAACCATTTCATTTAATCTATGATGAGCTTATCCCCTTGTGCACCGTTGGTTTGCCCAGGTACTCTCCAGCCTGGGACGTTTACCCCTTTTTCCCTTGTGCACTGCGTCACGTTTGGGTGTTTATTTATTGCACTCCTCTTCTTTAGTTATTATGGCTCCAGAACCCTCTGATGGGCTTTTGTAGCTTTGGTATTAATGGCTAGTTTCCTTGCGTTGCTCTGTGCACCGAGCACCACCACGCTGGAAACAGGAGAGTTATGGTCACTCTCCTTACAGTGACCCCTTGTTGGGCATGGGATAGCGCAGTGGCATTGTTAAGAGCAATAGCAGAAAGCATTTGCAACTCAGAAAGGGCGTCGAGATTTTGATTGACAATATCTTGTGAGGAACACTCAAATTCCCTTCTTGAATATTAGGTGGGGGAGAAGTAGTAATCCACGGGACTCTGCTGCCCTGAAGAATTTTCTACAAGGTATAGAAAATACTACCCACAAAAGTTGGCAAGTGACCAAACAAAAACAGAAAGCAGAATACTGACTGCACGTTCATTTGATAAAGGGTAAACACTGCGGCGCCCACCTCAAAGAGAAGGGCGCTATTGCAGGAAACAATGGTTGGTCGATTATTTCATGAAAACGGCAGAAGAAGTATTGACTGGCCTTCCAGTCAGGATGAATGAGCACCCAAAAAGTAAGCCAGAATTCCAGTGGCATTGCCAATCATACAACGTTGTACGGAGCTGCAAATTGGGAAACAATGACTTGTTGGTGTAGAACGAGCTTGAAAAGAAACCCAAAAATGAACCAAATAGAAACAGCCCCAGACACTGGGGGTCTTGCTGCAGGGGATTATACCACAGGGTTGGCTTCTTCAGGGTTGCTGGTGGGTGAGCTCATTGCCAACGTAGAGACAAGGGGGCAGATCGTTGCTTGAAATGGTTGATGTAAGGCCACAAGATCACACTGTATTGATGACGGATAGTTTCAATGATGGGGTTATATTTTCCAGAAGTTTCTTTCATGTTGAATCCAGTTGATGATGGTGGGAGTGATGGTAATCATTAAAGCTGGTAATGCCCTTCCAGTTTAGGGACTAATAGGCTACCAGGTTAATGCCATTGGGACTTTGGCAATAATGATATAGATAAAGTAAAAAAGTTGGGTTTACCAGGAATTTATTGGAAAGGAAAATATAGAGAATTAACCAACAATTTCCTTAGTGCGATGCAACTGATTAAATAGTGTTTGATTGATGTGGGTCCAAGCAGGAATTGGGTCCCTCAAATCATACCTAACCCAGCGAATGTTTTGGGGAAGGGGTAGATAATCTCAATTGGAGCTGACATTGAAGGATTCAGTGGCAGGCCAAGTCACTGTTGGTTTGACTGTGAACACCTGAACCAAGACTTGACTGCATTTCCACCAGTTGGTGTGACAGTATCTGGCCCAAAAAGCAGTGGGAATTCCCCAGGGCCACCCCACATAGGGGCAGTCCCAATTGGTTGGAAATGGGTTTAGATGCCCAACCCACCCATGCCCGGTTGCTGGGGCATTCATTCAGTAAAATGAGTTACATCAGCCGCAACTCCCATTTCATTGGATAGGGGTTTCTAACTGTCAGTGATATTTTCTGAAGATACCATCTGCACATCGGGGATCATCCCTGACAATTTTGAGAGGTGGTTGGCATCAGCGATTGTACTGCTGGATAAGTCAAAACTATCGGCGATTTTGGCCAATAAATTGATATTTGTCCATTTTTGACTATGTTTTCCAATCATCAGGCTTTAATACCATCAGTTTCAGACCTTTTAACACTGAACTGGTAATTTCAGTGCAGTTTTACCTTCAATTTGGCAGACAAGTTTGGACAAGGTGAGTGAGGGTACCAGGGGAATTCTAAGAGGAGGACTGTTACCCAGCGCTTGTCTACCATGTGGGTGAGGTCAACCTGTGTGACGAGGGTACAGCCACCCTCTTTGGACCCTTTTTGTTTGGAAATGGGAATATCACCTGATCCACGCACAGGGGACGTTCTCCTGGACTTACACAGGTGGAAAGCAAGGGAATGGGGTCATCTGCAGTGTGGGGCTCGATATTGCCCAGAGAGGTCCAGGACAGTCACCATGCGCTGGTGCATAGGTGGTGATGAAGATTCCCAGATCCTGTAAAGCCTGGAGGCATGTTTCAAGCAGAATGATAAAGTTGGCAATGTTGGTTCAGGTGATCTTGGCTTTAGTGTTTTTTACCACTGCCACAACTTTCATAATGGATTCTTAGACATCTTTATTGAATTTGATAAGATCCTGCTTACCTGCTATGGTAAGGACATCTGGGACAACAGGGGGGAACACCAGCGGCATGCATAACCACTAACTTGGCAAAAGCTTTGCATAAAGAGCGGCATTCAGGTGAGGCAGCTGCTTCAACAGCGAGCTGATAATTAGAGCAAAATGATGCTGCATTCATTTGAGAGATATAAAGCCTATGGCGAACCGTTCATCATAATATGTATGTAAAAAATCGTTCTAGGATGAACACAGTTGGTTCAATGAAGTTAGCCAATTTTAAAACCTTGGCCAATAAGGCCTAGGAACTCTGATTATCTGAGATTGGGAATTCAGCGAAAGTTTAAGTTTGGCTGACAAATGGGAGTAAGCACATGGTTAAACATCTGTCCAAGCCGCTTCCTGATTGTCTGTGATGGGTGTGGTTGTGGGTTGAGGAGGAGGCTGATTGGATGCTATGGGAACCATGGCAGCAACAGGCTTTGGGGAGGGGGAAGAAGGATGCTACCCCACACAGAAAATGCTGCAGAGGGACTGGTAGCAGGTTGGGCGTCAGTAGAGGTGGGCTTGGATCTGGCAGAAGCAGCTAATGTAGAACCTTTGCGTTTTGAGTGATCTAATTAGAAACAGGCTGAACGGATCATGCGGTCACCCTTGACATGGGCCCAGAATGGATGCTCGAGGGAAGAAGGGAGAACAGAGTTCAGGGGATCAACTGTGACATTTTGTTAAAACGAGGGCATATCATGGCAAATGCTTGAGGCCCTGAAGATATGTGGCCCCATTTGGGACCACAAACTGAAGGATGGGGTCAGTGTTGTAGATGGCCAAACCAACTATCAGCTCCTTATGGAGCACTGTGGGGGAGGTGAGAAGGCAACCCTGCAAACTGAACCACCATAGTGGTGTCCGCAGGAATCTGGGTTTGAGTGGTGAGGAGAGAGGTGCCCTGAAACACCAGGGGCACGGTTGCCACAGTGGCGGCTTCAGCTTCACATGTGAAGCCAAGAAAAAATACTTCTTGTAGGGGTAAAAGTGAATAAATCTGGTGGGTTTTATTACACCTAAGCCAAATTGATGATTTGTCCATAGTCATATAATAATAACTTCCCATATTTGACCCTAAGGCCAAAATGCAGGCTTCTCAAGGGAGCACCATGGGGCTTTGAGGAACCACCTGGGTATGAGTGAGTTAAATGGCAAGATCCTTGGGCGAACAAACTGGCCCAAGGATTTGGGAGTACTGTATGATCCAGTTTAAGTTCATTTTCCCGCTGGAAGTATTATATATTACAGTGTTAAGAGCTTTCACTACGTAGTACCCCTAAACCAAATAATTATTGATCATGTTAGAAGATATCCTGTCTTCATACAGAGATATTATGCCTTATTGCACTATATTTGTAAAATACTTAAAATTATTTCCTGCCTCATCAGTAATTGAAACATCTTAAAGTGCAGTATTATCTCCAAAAGGACCCTAAGGACATACTTTGTCTCTTTAGCAGAGGACATTATGATAGTATGTAAAACTACATCACATATAAGTTACTGGACATAGGAACAAGCGTGTAACTTTTCACTTGTACCAACAATAAGCACCTATGTACACACCTTGGAAAATGTAACACAATTCTAGAGATTGATTGCAGCTTTGAATAGTGTAAGCATGATGAGTTTAATGACTAATCTTTACCTAGTAAGAAATTCTTTCCACAAGAAGAAGATTTTGATGTCTAATGGTTGTTTAAAAATTACAGAGAAGAGGCCAAAAAATTTATAATGGCTTTAGGCTGGGAATACTAAAGCTGAGATAGCATTTATATTGCACAGGGTATAGCCATCAATTAACTTATAAACCATAGAGCTCTTATAGTATAAGTGAAAGTAGCCTATGATGAACATAGCTTTAAATTAAGAGTCATACCTCCTTTAAGTAAGATGAATTAAGTGCTTAGGATTAGAACTGTGATGGTTATCTGGAGTGTATTCTCCTCTTTAGAAAAAAGTCTAAAATTGAGAGGATTGTTAAAAAGGTCATGATAAAAGCTAAGGGCCATGTGAGATTATACTTTTTGGATCTTATAGCAACTACAGCATAGGTTGCAGGTATAAGAAAGTATTGACATATGACTTAAAGCCAGACTTAGTGTAAGTGAAAATTGCAACCACTTATGTGCTAAAGTATATTTGGAACTATTATAGCAAATAATAGTATACTAGTATTAAAAATAAAATGCTTTATAATTTAGGTAATTTTCCAAGAACTATATGAATAGTGTGGGATCCTTTATGCGTGATAAGTGGTGGTCATCTAGGAAAGAGATTTGCATCTTAATACTTGTGCTTGACTATGAACATAATTTATGAAATGCGTCTATTGCCAAGGGAATATTTTTGGTAGAGGTTCAAAACTATAGTGTCATTTGGTAAATTTAAGTGTAAAAACATATAACATTATAACATACTCCTTTTTGGTCGAAGCACTGTGGGGTGCTAATTTGGAAAAACAATTTTTTCAAATTTACATCTTCAGAAACATTCCTAAATGACTGAGTGCTCGTTGTCACCTTCTCATGGGCTGATGTTGCACACACAATTGTCAACATTTACGCCCCAAACGGTGCACAAGAGCGTCAGGAATTTTTCTCATCAGTCAAATCCCTCCCACTACCCCCCGATTCTTTCCTAATCGGTGACATAAACTGTTGGCTAACTTCACCAACTGACCGTGGCCACCCTCACCCCACGCCCCACAGGGTCACGTAGAACTACGCATTCTAAAAGCCACCCTTGGGTTAATGGATGCGCTGCCATGACATGCCCCACTGCTCAAAAACATGATGCGTCCCCACATCCACAACGGCCAATTAAGGTCCATGACCCGCATTGACCTTATTCTAGCACCGGCGAAATTCCAACCCCACATCTCCCACTTCAAAACAACAAAAATGGAATTCTCTGACCACCGACTGGTCTCGATAACATACCACTTACCTGTCACAGTTGCAAAGGCCCCACATTGGTGCAAAATCTGCCCCCCAGAGCTAGCGTCACCAGGATTTTCCATGTGGGTGGAAGAGGCAACTTTGGCAAAATCGTTTGTTGCACCATTTTGCACGGACCCCATTTCCACATGGGCAACTTTCAAAAAAAGACACCATCCGCCACTATTGCCATCTCTCATCCAGACGCTCATGAGCCATATTGGTGGTTATATCGCATGCGCTGGCAAAATTGGCCCACTTGGAGTCCAACATTCCAGCCTCAGGATATAGCCCTGCATGGGGCCAGAAGTGGGCGGAGGCAGCAGCCCACCTCAACGCACTTGAAAGGCAACACAAACATCGGGTTTGTGTCCAATAGAGGGCCACACGCATCACTAAAGGTGACAAGTGCATCGCATACTTCTTCAAAAAATTTTTTGCACCACGCCAGAGCGTGGCCTGCACACAGGTGCAAAGATTGGATAATTCTATCGTGGACACAACGGCTGAAGTGGCAATCAAAACGCAAAGATATTACTTCCGAGTTATACTAAGCTGAACCAATTCAGCCAGCCGAAATGGTGGAATTTCTCAACAGAGCTCATATCTGCACCATTTTCTGATACCCAGAAATAATGAATTTAATTACTCCAAACGAATTATGGACTACCATTTGTGGTGCGCCAAACTGAAAATGCCCAGGCCCAGATGGCATTCCATATGAGTTCTACAAAAAATATTTTAAATACATATCCCCATTACTGCTAGCCTCACTCAACCAAAGCCTGTTGGAAACGCGCCTCCTACCAGGAGGACATGAGGCTTTTACAGTCACACTCTTCAAGAAAGGGGATAGGCTAGACTTAGCCAACTGGCGCCCCATTTCTCTAACAAACACAGACACCAAAATTTTAACAAAAATCATGGCTAACCGTTTAGGGACTGTAGCATCTGCCACCATCTCTCCAGAACAATTTGGTTTCATACCCAGAAGGTCAATTTGGGATAACGTGCACTCTGTGGCTAATGTGTGTCAGTCCACAGCCTCTGGGGCACTTGTATTCTTGGACCAACAAAAGGCCTATGATAGAGTAAACTGGGAATACCTTAGGGCCTGCCTCCAACAATTCCGCCTACCTCCCCGCTTCATTAACTGGGTGATGCTGCTCACGGAATCTGCAACAATGGATGTGCGCGGCCCAGGTTTCCTAACAGATGTAGTCCATCCTCAAAGGGGCCTGCGACAAGGGGACCCCCTGAGCCCACTCTTATACAACTTTAGGCCTTGACCCACTACTGCGAAATGTGAATGACCAACTCACTGGGGTCCATGTGCCAGGCCAAACCCCAGTCAAGATGATGGCATTTGCAGATGATTGTGTGGTGGGGGTGTCTAATAATAAAGATGCACGCGCGCTTGAAGCCCTCATCCAGGAATATTCCCAGGTAAGCAACGTGGCACTAAACGCCTCCAAAACTGAAATCATCCTCCTGGGTCGGTTTCAGAACTGCTGGGCCCCAGAAAGTAGTTCCCAACTCAGCCCAGCTGCTCGCCCAAGTCCACGCCTTACTAACTCAAAACACACCGCTCCACTGATGCTCCCCTTTGTGCCGCGACCTACCATAGGACCGGTACGCCATCTGGGCGTGTGGTTGGAGGCAGGAGGATACGCGTCAGCAGTAATGGAGGGCCATATACTGGACAACGTGATGAAGCAAATCGCCTCTCTCAGAGCCCACCCTACTACCCTCACTGGCAGGGTTGTTCTTGCCAACTCTATGCTCCTATCCAAAGTCTGGTTTGGAGCCCACGCCATCCCCTTCTCCCCAAGCTTCTTCAAATCCCTGTATGCTTTGCTACAAGGCTGGCTTTGGTCAGGCCGCCCTCCACCAGTACGGCTAGAGGTCATGTTTGGCCCTCATCATCATGGTGGCATGGGCCTACTTGACTTCAAAGCCCATGCCGCCAAGATCCTAGGCACCTGGATTGCAGCCGTCACTGCTCCTACACTCCCATCCCAACACTGGTCCCGCGCGGCCCGCTCCAACTTCTCCTGAGCCTTGGGCCTAAACAATCCATCAAACCCCCACTCCCTGATGAAATACCTCGCATCACACACATCAGCCACAGGTCCTCACGGGACCAAAACCCACTACAAACGAATCCTACTCTCCATGCGAAGCGCAGAGTGGAGAATTTGTATTAGTGGACATACAACCCAAAGAGGCCGCCCCTCTCCTCAGTTCACACAAGAGGTACAGGGGCTACCCATCCATGATGGCGTGATCCCCACTCGACCCCAAGTCCTATCCAGGGTGGACTACCTGGACATGATGGACATCCCTTATTCCACTGAGACCCAAAAGACTATCTGGAAATACGCACACCATCCTCTGTTGCAGCCTCAAGTCTGTTCCCATGTGTGGCGCTGCCTGAGGCAGGTGTATTGTACAGCTGAGCGCTCTAATGCTTTACACTCATCCTGTGTCGTGTGTGGCCAGTATGGAACGCTGTTTCACCGCCTGGAGAAGTGCCCCACCTCTAAAGTAATATGGCGCGAAGTCCAACGTCTGCTAGGCCAGGATCAAACACATCCCTTCAGTCTGTCAAGAGATATGTTTGCTTCATCAATGGCCTCCCCCTCCCACCCTCCCTTCGTGCTCTGGTGGTTGCAATCGCCATGTGGACTATCCACACGATTGTCTTGGATGCCATCGCCGGATCCATCCCCACCCTCCCTGAAGCTGTCCACAGATTCCGGTCTCATTTGGTGGATCACTTTCAAGCGTGGATGTTTGGATATCTCCCACCACGTCGCCGGCAGCTGGTCTCCTCCTGGTTCCCAGTCTGGTTCATCAAATCAGACCCCTTCCTCCACACGTGCTCAATAGTGGCTACGCCCCCTACACACGTTCCCTCCCCCTTCCCATAAGTGGCGTTCCCGCTGGCAACAAGAGACAGCATCGCTTCTCTGGGGTGCCTCACCTGGTACTGAGTTTTGTCTCATCTGAGTCATATTTGGAAGTGTCCGTCCCATGGTTGGCCTTCCCCGCAATAAATTTAAATTTAAATAACATACTCCTTTTTGCATCTATGTATCCATTTCATGGTCACAGATGGAAATTATCATTGGTAACTCCATTTGAAACAAAATGTATAGGACTTAAAAACTAAGTTAGATTATGTGGGCTGATCTAGAGATTTTAGCCTATCAGATGAATCATTCCTCCACAAAAAAGCCTTATATTTAATCAAAGCGCCCTGATATCTGTTAAAAATAAATATTATACTAAAAATGTTCTTTAAAATATTTGTACAGGTATAATAAGGTGTAAACTATTTAATATCTTATTTTATAAGAAGAATTGGAGCGCCAGCCATCTCAGCAGATTCCGCTGTCAACTTTACCCTAGAGCTGTTAGGATCAACACCCTTTAATAGCTATATATAACCCCTCAAAATCAGCCCACATTTAGCACTAATCACTATAAATGCTGGCTTTTTAAGAAGGAGCTTTTTTAGGCCTGAAGGGGGTATTAAAATGTATAATTTTTTCTATGACTAATTGGCTGAAACTATATGATCTCTTACAAAGTAAAATATTTTATGATTATGTAATTGGCCAAGCATAATAGTCTATTGTTTTTGTATTAATGCAACAATTAAACCTCATAATATATAATAGAGTATGTCAATATTGATCAACATTCACTAAAAATGCGTCTGAAATTCTGCCTATTACAATGGATCAACAAACAATAAGACAAATTTATACCAGAAATACAAAATCACAAACCATTTTGTAAATTTAACAAATAACAAATTGATATGTAACCATATAAGTCTTGTCACGCTCACATATCATGACTCTTTATGGTAATAGTTTTTACACTATATGAGTATTACAATCTCACATTCCCTACACACAATAGTTATTTTATTATATTCAACTTTAGTAGTTTTTCATATATATGATGCATATAATAGTTTATCTCTAATTTAATAAGTAGATTACCCTAACCTTTTTCCACTTGACGTCACTTTTGTATAAATTTATAGAGTAAATTATAAATACACAACTTTGAAGTACCAACATACCATATACCCCCAATTTCCTCAGCCCCACCTACTGATGCTTTGGTATGAGGCAGTGGCAAAACCTCTCCTAACATTTTTCTTCCCAATGAGAAAATGCATTTGGACTGGATCATTCAAAATCAAAATATCTTGGGTCAATATGTTCCACCCATGGATCTCGCCTTCCACCTTGCACAATACCAGGCGGTGACTCAAAGCCCCCTTGTGCTCCCCTGGAGCAATATGCTACTTGGACTTAGTGTTGAATATGGCAAATTGTCCTCATATTCAGATAAAAAAATCATAAAATTAGCTCAGATACTTATGAAGCCTTCAGGCTTTATGACTTTAGCCCTTACAAGGGGAATTTTTAACCTTGTATTTATAAGTGAAGCTTATGCTGCCAATGCAGCTAACAATCCCCTGGTTTTCCAAGGCACCCTCCTCCCAACCACTTGTACTCAGTTGCTCACTTATATTAATATTGTGGTTCAGTTTTCAGTCCCAACCACCTTCCCCCCAAAATTTACATAAAGAACAAATTGACAGATTAGTTGGCATATGGTTCTGACTCCATTATGCAATTTATGGTTCCTGATGGAGCCACATAAATCACAGGCCCTCATTCCTTCATGACTATATGCCCTGTTTAAATCAAAATTGTCACTTTAATTCCTCCTCACGCCATTATCACTTCTGTCCCTGACCATCCTTTTTGGGTCCAAGTGAATGGAGGGCGCACCATCAGCTCCAACTGTTTCAAACCAGACCATTCAAAACAGTGTTGCCCCTCCATCGCTAGAGCTGCGGCCCACACACTTGACTTATCTTATGATGGCCCACTGCTGACCCTATTTCTTTCTTCAAATGGGCACAATCCTCCCTCCTTCTCACCATAAGGTGGTATCTGTAGCTGCCAATGCTTCAGCCAATCAAGAGCCCCCATTAAAGCTCCTTTCCTGCTAAGATTAATCAGTGGCCTTTCCTAAATTTTAATTAATTTTGAATCCTCCACCCAACCACCCACCCCATCCCAACCTTATGCCAATAATCTAATCATCTGCAACCAAAATCCCTGGGAAAACTTGGAGGAAGGTAATTAATTTGGAAACTCAGTTTTTGATTTGGTCAAGGCTCCAGCCCACAAGTAATATACTAATTCCAAGTATGCAGCTCAATTCACAACTTATCATTATGCACCCTACTCTGATGCCAAACCCTTTTAAAGTGATCACCAACTCATGGAAGAGGCTGTTGCCACCCCTGAGTGTCATAGCCTTAAAAAACCAATGTAAAGTCAGTAACAGTATTGGTTGCAGGCCTTCTAATTCCTGTCATTTCTGCCACCATAAATTAAACCATAAAAAAGAAGATCTTTGCGGACCAGCAGGTTGCTAGCAAATATGTTCAAAAGTAGAAACAGTCACAAATTTTGGACTGAATACCCTATCACTAGCAACACTTACTCCAGTTTTGTCACACTACCCAAAGTCCTCTTTGAGGCTGAGAAATCCCTTTCCAGGTATAATTTCATTCTCATCATAGAAAAGATTGAGCGACAAGCACCACTTTGCTACCCAAAACTCCATCTTTGAGATGCACCTATGCTCATGCTATTAGCTCTGTGCCAAAACCCATCCACCTCATAAGAAGACAAATAACTTTAACCCCCTTCACCCTCCGCCATGGTTGGATAGAAGTTTAACCTTCTAACTTGGTTAGATTATTTTAGGTTTGTTTTTGTGTCAGTTTTAGTGTTCCAATCATCTCTTTTTAACCGTTTCACTTTAATTTAAGGTGCTCTTATAAGCTTTGGTAGTATTCATCTCCTGGTTATTTTACCCCAAAAACTTAAGGGAAGAATTCCTTATTATCATAACCTTTTTTTAGCACTAGTGGTGCCCAACCCAAAAGGGGAGCCGCCACGCATCTTTATTTTCAAATGGGCCAAACAAAGGGATTAATATGTTTTAAAAAATTCCTCATATAGCCCTTAGGTTATCAGCCTAGGAAGCCATATCAGAAGGCGAGGAAGCTTTGGGGAAACTTTTGTATGGCACCCGCTTTAGCTGGCAGACCATGGCGGACAACATAGTGGTAGAGGCATCAGCGACATGGGGCATGAGGAGGTATAACTGCGGGTTATCTTCGTTATGAGGCCAGCAGTATCCATCGCCTCAACATATTGAGCAAGTTGATGCTCAGCGAAAGTGATGAGAGCCAGCACACAATTGAAAGACTTGATGCTCTAGAAGGTTTGAGGATAGTTGGGGTCAAAAAGAGAGGTTTTTGCTGCGTTAATGCAAGCGCGGCTTGCACCAAAAGCGAGCTCCTTAATCTCATATTTTGCATCTTCCTCAAAATTATTGGGGAAATTGGGGATAGGAATACCCTCAACCAGGGGTTCCATCGCCTCATGGAGTTGCTGGCGTAGTAGGATGTTGGCAGGAGCAGCAGCGGCCCCTATTATCATAGCCTTTAATTCTAATTTTCTGTTTTTTTTGTCTTTGGCCCCTAATCTAAAAATATTAGAAAATTACTTAGTCTAATGATATCATTATTATCAGGTTTCTTGGAATAAATTACCATTGAGCTATCAGGACGAAACTTAACACCAGGTCAATTTTTTTCTATTAGTTTTGCCATGAACTAGCTCACTTTTTAGGAAGTGAGGTTGATTAATAGTCAAGGTAGCTGGTGTGGCAAGCAGACCTTAAAAGTTTTTTAGCTATAGAGACTATAGTTGTGATCAGAATCATTATTTTATTTAGGAAAGAGAGTCTATAACTCCATAATTATATGACTTTAAGTTAAAGTGGCTTCTTAAATAAATCCTGATTAATTTTTTATACTTTTTTAAATTAAATATTCACTTTATTATATGAGAAACCTATGAACCATAATATTTTTAAATACAAGCAACTAATTTAGGATGGCATTGTTTGAGAAAGCAAAAAAAATAAGACAAGGTCTCACATTATAAAAGTGGTTTATTTCTTTTATCATAAAAGTTAAAATTCATAGGGCTTCTCTGGAACTTACTAATACATAGAAATCTTACTAACTTATTTAAAGCTAAAATGGATGCAAGTATAATTTGCTTGAAGAAGCACTTATATATCTTTAAAAGCATTTTATAAAATTTTATATGTTTACTATACCGTTTTTTTCACTTTCCCATATTGAGCTTTTGAAACATCTTATTGAAAAATTATGAAGTTTGAGTTATTATTTAAAAAAAGTTAGTTTTTTTATTTAAATTTTTATTGTATACTATATGACAGTAGAGGAAAATATTGAAGTAGAGATAGCAGATCATTAGTTTGCTTTAGTAAACAGAAAAATAGTCTAGAAAATCATTAATATAAATTTCTAAAACAGAGATAATAGCATATATGAGGGTAATTCAAAAAGTAAAGGCAAATTTTTTTAAAGGAACTTTTTATTGTGAAAACAAATTGACAAGTAACATCATTTCTCTACATAATCTCCCTCAATTTCTATGCACTTGGTCCATATCTTGATAAGCTTTGTAATTCTGTCCTAGAAGAAGATTTGTGGAATTGTACACAGCCACTTGTGCACCGCCTCCACAACCTCACCATCTGACAAAAATTTGGATTCATGCAGGTGCTCCTTCATCAGACCAAAAAGGTGAAAATCACTTGGAGCTAGGTCAGGACTGTACGGCGGATGCTCCAGCAGCTCAAAACCAAGATCTTGAATGCACTGGATCATTTTCCCCGCAGTATGAGGACGGACATTGTCCTGAAGCAAAAGCACACCTTTTGAAAGTTTTCCTCGCCTCTTTGTTTTGATTTTGGGTTTCAGAACTCACAGTAGCTCACAGTAGCTGTCACTATTCACTGTTTGACCTTTAGGACTGTAATGAATTAGAAGTAGACCTTTCATATTCCAAAACACTGTCATCATCAACTTTCCCGCAGAAACTTGTCTTTTGAACTTTTTTGCTGTAGGTGAGGATGGATGTTTCCACACATACTCTGCCGCTTACTCTGTGGTTCAAAGTGATGGAAACACATCTCATCAATGGTTACTATGCGACTGAGAAACTCTTCTCCTTCCTCTATTAAACGCCTTAAATGTGATTTTGAAATTTCCAAACGTTTCTGTTTGTGATGGTCTGTCAGTCAATGTGGTACCCAATGAGCACACACTTTGCAATAATTTAGTGATTTGTGGATGATTGCAACTGCTGAACCGTGGCTAATGTTCAATGCATGCGCAATATCATCAATTTTGACATGACAATCATCATGAATCATTATCTCAACTGTTTTGATGTTCTTGTCCATCTTTGAAGTGGATGGCCTACCTGAACACTATTCATTGCAGATAGATACATTACCATTTTTAAAGCGATTTATCCACTCATAAATTTTGCATTCACTAAGACAGCTCTCACCATACTGCTGCTGCATTCTGCGAATAATCTCCGTAGGTTTAGTCCCTTCAGAGTGCAGAAAACGTACCACTCCCCTCATATCTTCCTTGGTGCACATGGACAATGGGGCACTCGTAATAAAATGCCCTGAAATCACTATGAATGGAGTTGAGCACTGAAACAACACAGCTAAAGAACAAAAAAACTTTAAGGTTATGATATGTCATTTTTCAGTCAGTGCTGCCATCCATTGCAGCAGGGAAAATAAATTTGCCTTTAATTTTTGACTTACCCTCATATTTTACATAGTAATTAGTTCTATTGCATGGTGACTGGCCTAATTCTCCCTTGGGCGATATCAAGACCCACACTGCTGATGCCCACACCCCCTTACTTTCCACCTGGGCCTGAACTTTGCTTAATTTCAACAAAGTTGAGGAACCACCCCCTGACCCCCCTCCACCATGGTCATCTAACAGTTCTTCGTTAACAGCCTGTTTGGTTTGTTTTAAGTTAGGTTTTAGTGGCGCTTTACTCATTTGGGAGTTTTGGCCCATTTTATTTTTCTTATTTCTCCTTTAATAATGTCCATCCCCTAGGTGGCTTACCTCAAATAAACAGTAGTCAGAACTATTAATAGTCATAATCTTAAAAAATGCCTACTATTCTGCTACTCTTAAATAATCTTGATTTATATGCTGATAGCTTTATTTATAGTAGAATTAATAAGCTACTAGATTCCCTAATTCATCTTTCTTAGTAAAATTTACAAATATTACTAACTTAAGTCAGGCTATTAAGAACAATCCTTGTCTATATGGCTATTGTTTATGTTACACATATATTACTTTCATAATTGTTAAAAGAATAATGCATTTGAAATATATACTATTTTTGACCTGATCATTAGTTTGATTAAGTTAAAGTTTATAGATCAATTTTTTAAAAAAAGAACTGCTGTTGTTCACCAACTAATAACTCACATGTCCTCAAATCTTAAGCCTGATGCACCAGTATGGGGTGGTGGTACGCCGCATTCTGGGGTATTTTGGTTGCTGCCAAAGCGCGCCCAGTCTGGCTCCTCTAGCCCTCCTAATTCAACTAGTCGCTTTGTCCCTCCTCAGGACTTAGCTCAGCACCTTGCATGCTCACAGAGAGTGCTAAGAATTCCCCTGATGTCCTCAAAGCATCCTGTGCTTCAGACTATGGGTCAATCATGGGAGCCTCTTCCCTTGTGTGAGTGCCACCATCATTGAAATGTATTGAGCGGTGATTAAACCCGCCAGCTTTGTGGATTTCTGCCCATACAAGGGGTATCTTGATTTGTTATTTATTTTAAGTGAAGCCCATGCCATGACTGTGACAACAATGTCACTAAGTTTTTTAAAAATAAATCTGTCCTAACCACCTGTACTCAGTTGCCATCAGATGCTACTTTGGTGGTTCAGAACGCTGGGTTGCTTAATTACCTCTCCTCAACTAGATCCACTATGGCTCTTGGGTTGATTAGCTACTTATGGCACGGTCCCGCCCTTCAGTTTAGGTTCCCAATGGGGTCAGCACTTTGCAGGGCCTTAAGCCTTTGCAATAATCAGTCCCTTCCATCAGGACTCCCACCTCGCAATTTCCCCTTTTCACCATTGTCCTCTCCACTCCAGACCACACATTCTAGGTCCATGTCAAAAATGGCCACTCATCTTGCCACTTGTACTTTGGACTTGATCATTTAAGGCGCAAGTGTGCAACCTACTTCCACAGCAGCTTCTACCGCCCCTCCCTCTGTGTTGGACCCTCCAGTGTTGGATCATCCACCAAATTTATGTCAGTGTTTGAGTAAGGCTCAATATTCCCTCCCCTCCCACACCCATGGCAGGCAAAGCTTCTGTTGGGCTAGCCAATTAGGCCTAATCCAGTGAAAAAGTTTTAGAGAGGAGGACAGCTCAAGTTCATGTCAACCAGCCTTGGTTGACAGTTCAGGGGCCTACAGTCTAAGCTAACAGCCAATCAGGTCCCATAAATAGCCTGAGAAGTCCCATCTCCGACTTTTCCAAATCTCACTAATGTATTGATGATGAAGATTGGACCTATGGGGTTAACCCCAATTTTAAATGGCCCAATTGTTTTACCAAATCTCCCAATTAGACTCCTCATCTTAAATTATACCCTCACAAGGGCTTTTTGGTTTAAACCCATATGTAGCTCGCCAATGAGTTGTTGGCTGCTCCCACCAACGTCCCAAACTGCCAATACCATCATGTGGCACATATGGCCACCTGTTAGTGGAATCCCCTATTCAAATTTCCCTTGAAGTTCCCTGAGGAAGCCTATAATGAAATTGAAGAGATCGCTTATGCCGCTAGCTGTTCACGTGCTGATGCTATAAATTTAACTCAATACAATACAAATTACCCCCATATACGCCAGCAGCTTAAAAGTTTTGTGTGTGCGCCGTAACTTCTTAAGCATGCTAATTATCAGCTTGTACAATATGTTAAGGGGCTGCATATTGCAGGTATCATTGACGCCACATTACTTTATACCACCTGCTGCCTCATGCTGCTGATGCCACAATGCATATTCTGTTTGACCTATCGCAGCCTTTTGAGCTACCCTAGATAGAGATCCCCCAACCCCTCTACCCCATCTGATATGGCTTCATAGGCTATTTTCTTAAGTTTTATAATGGGTTTTTTGATTTTAATAATCTCTTTATTTTGTCACGTTTCAAAAAAATATGCATGTATATCTTCATAATGGGTTAGGACCCACTATACTAAAAAAATAATGCATAATTACAGGTTCTTTAAAATTATATAGTACTTAAAAATTAGTTCAAGTGGTGTCATTATACTTTATAAAGTGAGATTAATTTTATAGCACATAACTGGAGATGACGTACTTGAGGATGGAGAGGCTAGAAATGAAAGTTATAACTGAAGCCAACCAACTAGGCTGGGATTGGTGAAACGCCTATCAGATCATGGCAGAGGGAGGGTCAGGTGCCACCTTGGCTTCTGTGTTTTTGAAAAACATATGTGTCATGGCAGAGAGCAGCATAATGGGGGTATTGATTAGGTGTGGTTAAAGCTCATTATATGTGGATTGTTGAGGATGGGTGCCAAGATTTAAGTTGGTTAGCAGATTAAAATGTTAATTACTTAATTGAGTGTTAATCAGCCAGTTATTGAATGCTCACACTTGCAGCCAGAAACCCATGGGAGAGGAACAGAAAAGATTTTATAGATATTCATCTCATTATATTAAATCTATTAAAGTGCCTTAAGAACTGTTCTATCAATTTGCTTTAACTCAAAATGAAAGTATCAGATCAATGCATTCCTGGGGTTATTAATATAGAAATAATGCAGATCCTAGTTAAACAATCACTTTAAAAGGGTTTGTAAGATTGTAAGTCCTGAGGAACATCCCCTGTGTGTAGATCGGGCTCTTCCCATTTCTGAGTAAAAGGTTTCCAAAGAGGGTGTCTGTACCCCTCATAACCCAGGGTGACCTCGCCCACGTGGTAGATGAGCACTGGGTAACAGCTCTCCCTCTTTGGATCCCTCCCCTGGTGCCCACACTCACCTCAGCCAAACTTGTCCACCAGATCAGGGAAATCTGTGCTGAGATCGCTGAATTGAAGTTGAATGGTCTGAAAATGATTGGAACAAGCCCAATGATTGGAATCCACATAGTCAAAAAGGGATGAAGATTGAATTATTGGCCAGAATTGCCGATGGTATTAAATTTGTTCAGCAGTGAAATCAAAACTAACTTCCTCTCAAAATCGTCAGGGATTATCCCTGACGTCCAGGTAGTAGCATTGGACACCATCAATGATAGTTTGAAGCTCCCATCCATCAAATTGGGAGTTGTGGCTGATGAAACACTTTTGACTGAACAATTGCCCAGCAACCAGACACAGGCAGGTTGGGCATCCCAAACCCATTCCCAACCAATTGACCTCCCCTACATGGGGTGGCCCTGGGGGATTCCCATTGATCATCAGGCTAGACACCATCGTGCTAACTGTTGAAAATGCAGTCAAGCCTCAGTTTGGGAATTTGAGGTCAAACTAACAGCGACTCAGCCTGCTGCCAAATTCTTTGATGTCAGTTCAGAATGAGATTATCTGCCCCATCCCCAAATAATTCGCCAGTTAAGTTGAACTTGAGGAACCTGATCCCTGCTTGTTCCCACATCAATTGACCACTATTTAATCAGTTGCATCACGCTGAGAAAATTGTTGGTCATTTTTATTCACTTTCCTTTAAATAAAATTTGTCACTAAAAACTATCAATTTTGACTCTATTGAAATCCTTCTGGCCAAATTCCTGATGGCTTTACTCTGGTGGCCTGTCATTCCCTATTGCAGCTGGGACTTACCAGTATTGATGGTTACTATGGCCCCCACCATCGTCAATTGGATTCAGCGAGTCAGATACTTCTGGAAAATCAACCCTCTTATTTCAAATCTCTTCCATCAATATACTGGACTCTTGTGGCCTTACATCCACCATTTCCAAGCAAGGATCCGCCCCCTTGTCTCCTCAGTTGAATTGAACCCACCCTCTGGTGACCTTGTAGAAACTATACCTGCAGTGCCATCCCCTGCAGCAAGACCCCCAGTGTCTGGGTTTGTCTCCATTTAGTTCGTTTTTGGGTTGCTATTCACAATTGCCCTACACCAACGATTTATCATTTCCCAATTCATGGCTATATATAACGTCATACATGTGGCAATGCCTCTGGCATTCTGGCTTGCTTTTTGGGTGCTTACGCATCCTGACTGGCAGGCCAGTTAAAACTTCTTCTGCCGTTTTCATTACAAAGATCTAGTCAAGAAAATTTCATAAAAATCTTCTAGATGGCGTGTTCCAACACATCCTATAAATATGAATCCTTTTAGAATGTTAAATATTCCGATCTTTACTCTAATTTTATTAAGCTCTTTGTATTTGTTCTCTTGATATTTACATTTTTAAACTCCAAACTGAACCTTACCTTACATTTTAATATACTGGGAGGATACCCCAGTGGTAGAGTATGGACCCTCTACCACTGCCTCCTGAGTTTGATCCCGGTAATGGACTTTGGGTAGGGGATGATTTTGACTGTGTTGGTTTTGCACACCAATGCCACAAACCAAGATAGCGAATAGCAAAGGCGGTCCATGGAGTTCCTGGCCTATCATACGCTGCACATAGAGGTTTTCCGGGTTTTATCCTCCTTTCCCATTTTCTTCACTTCCCTAATCAGTGCGGTATCATCCCAGGTCAGCCCACCTCAAATAAAATTTAAAATTTAAAATTACATTCTAATATACTAAAAAGTTAAAATTGGTGCTCATTACAGGGATTTCCAGCTGTATAGTGTAAACAACTACCTTGACATTATAAATTATAGCTAGTCAAGTGAACCCTTCTACAAATTGTCAAGGAGTGTAAATCAATGAATCAACACTTTCTAGTATGAGGTGACTCTTTTTCAGCCTATGAACATTGAAAGTTTGGTCCACTTTTTAATTTAAGCTTACCTTCTTTTAAACAATCTCAATATCAAATTTATTATGAATTATGAATTCTGTACATCAATTATTGAATGAACTATTCTCTGTAAGAAGCCCTTCTAGTTGGTCCCAAGCATTTGTTTTACCTTTAATATTTATGAATTATATTCTTTTAACCATTTGCCATCTAATGAGTTTGCTGTTAGAGTCAAATGTTATCTCCAGAATTTTATCTATCTGGCTATCCATCACATTCTTAAAGTGGTAGGATTGAATCACAGGAAGTAAACTGAAATTATGGGTCACTCACACCATGCACTCAACCGTTGTAGTTTACTACAATGCTGCACCTTTGTTTGTTTGTGATAGTAGGGATGCCATTTTATACAACTGGAGATTTATGATTGAAGTGCGGGGTCACATTCTATATTATATAATGAAATGTTAGGCTATATCAAAGATCAACTCCATCAGTGGAAACTACTTCTTGATTCTTATTATAGTTAAAAGATTGACCTGTTTAATTCTCTTCACAATAAATTAAAACAATGGTGTCATGAGTTATCCTCTTAAGGAAGTACCCCTAGAACTGAAGGACCCCAGGGCTTAAAGGGCTAAAAGAGCCTGAACGACCCTGCGGACTCCAAGGGCCATCTGGTTCTCTGATTCTAAATCATAATGATAAAAATGAGTCTTGGAAGAAAGACATATCAACTGTAATTGCAACAATACGCAATAAGTTAAGAAATGTTGATCAAGGTCATAGAATTTCCTGGATGGAACCCCATTTGACCCTAAGGCTACGTTGAATGCTTTATCTGATGAAATGTACAATCTTAGTGCGTTTACCAAAGTATCAAATAATCATCTTGGTCAAATTGAAAAATTTTCATTTTTGGGAATCGTTTGATTAATTGTTAAAACTCAACTTCTTCTTTAGAATTCCGAGATTCAAGCCTTGAAAGAACAATTAAGCCTCAATGCTTCTATTGATTCCCAAAGTCAAGATTGGGGAGAATAGTAAAACAAATTGGAAGGACTATGCATTTTCTTGATCATCAGCTCCTTGAGACTATTCAGAGACCAAGACTTCCATATCTACCCTGCCATTGTCATCAATACTAGCTCTAAGCTTTTTAATTTAACTTTAACCTTAGTTTTAAGGAGAGATTTACCACAGATCAAGAGAGTGTAGCTTCTTTTTTTATAAGCCTATGAGAGCTCTATTAAAAAAGTGATGTATTGGCAGAAGGTGAAGCATATTCACTCCTGCTTGAATAACACGTCCTGGAAATTATGTTTACCAATTAAGAGATTATCAGACTTGTTATCAAGTATGACTAGCATTCCTCAAGAGTCATAAGCAAACAGTCCCTCACCAGTCAAAAACAAGTTTTTATGACCTTCTGCTTAAACAAAAGAGAAAATCCTATGGATTTTCTAGTCAGTTTCATGATCAGACTCAACCCTTGATTAACACTAACCATATTACATTGGTAGATGCTTTAACCGCAATGATCTCTGCGCTGGGATCTTATCACAAAATTCAGATACATATGATAGGACAAAAGGTAATTTATTTGCATACAGGAATTTAAAAAAGCCCTGAATGATATCCTCCTCAATTACAACTTCAAAGTCTTCTACTTCAGCTTCCATCATCTGACCTCTTGTTCAAAGTGTTGAAAACCAGAAAAATCTAAAACCTCAATGCTCCTATTGTAATTGACCTTGTTATAATACCAAATAATGATTGAAAAGAATTGTCAAGGAGGTGTGAAAAGCGAAGTCAGCATGAAGTACAAGGCTTTATGCTGATATCCCTATAGTTCCTCACCTGAATTGACTATGCATACTGAATATGTTGGTATTGTGCTTATAGAAGACAATTTAGTCCCCCTCTAAGGTAAAGATTCTGATTCTGCCTTCTTCTTTTATAACGAATCCCCTACGTTTCTTACCTTGCCTTCTCAGTTCAGGAGCTTAGTATCTAAAGTTGTTGTTTAGTCTTTAAAGTTTTGTTTATGCTATTATTGATAGTGGTTCTCCCATGAATGTTAATTCCACACAATCGATGAAATGCACTTGATATTGCCCCTGACTTGCCCCACTATATTTGGAATATGGTACATATGGGCCGCAAAGTATTCAGTCTAGAGGAGCCTACTCTTCCTTACATATCTGGTTTTAAAAATGGCACTAACTACTTTGAATATTTCCCTAGATATTTCTAATCTATAATCTCCTCCTAGAACCCAATTTCTCCATAACTACACTTCCATAGTTCATTATACTGGTGGGTTTTTATCTCTACTTGGACATAGGGTCCCACTATGTTTGAGAATTCTCAATATGCCAAGACAGAGATAAAATCTCAGACCTGATGTAATGAAGGAGGTTCTCAATACATCACTTGCCATTTGACAATAATGAAAACATAAACCAAAAGAAATACCTCAATAATCTAGTGAAATAGGCTGTTTCTAAATCCTGAAAAGTACAGCTCAACTTATACCAAAAGTTAAGTTAAAATTTTGCCAAGTTTGGCATTCTAAATATTTCCTGTTCAGCTCTAATTAGCACAAAATATGCTCAACAGGCTAAGGTGCGGTGGACGTCTAATATGACACCAGCCTCTATCACCAGGAGTGCATCACAGGGCTGTGATTTAATGATGCCTACCAACCATAGTTTAATGCAGGCCAAGTATGGCAGGCAATCATACAATGCCTGCCTCAGTTGATATTTGCCTGCTTTCTAAGTAGGCTAATGCTCTCATGTCAGAAAAGGACCCAGATGGATAGGGATTCAGGCTCTTACAGGTTCTGATTTCTCCAGTTTATCCTGTTGTGACACCTTTATCATGATGGGCAAATGCCTGGTGGCGTTCTAAAACTTAATTTTTTCTTCTTCCACCAACCATCCAAATTTTAAATTTTAGCATATAAAGTTAATAATGTGACACCCATGATGGAACCAAGAAATATGCAATATAGGCGTTTGATTTGTAGAGTAAACCAAATAGCAAGATTTCTAGGTGAGGAAAGGGAAACAGATCCTCAGCTGGATAATCATAGAACAGCAAGAGTTAAGAAATTGAATGGTGATTTAGGCTTTGAAAGACTAATAAATGTTGGCCTCCCAGCAACCATTTACTGTTGTATAGGAGCCTAAATTTTATAATAATCTGCCAAAAAATATAATTTTATTTAATAATTATCCCAAAATCCATCAACTTGACAACATAAGTTATATTGAAGAAGTGGGATGAAACCATCAGTGTAAGAAATTTCCCAAGTCCTAACCCTAGGAAAACCCATCTACAATCGCCAATTGTTACATTTGCTTATTAGAAAATATAGATCGGATTGAACAAATAGAGTATTAAGGAGAGGCTCAAGGGGGCAGCTACCACCTCTGGTAATGGATGGACAAGAAGGAATGTATCTTTGTTCACCAAAGTTGACCTTAATGCCATCCAAGTTGCAAGATATAATCAACACCAGAATCCATGGTAATATTTATCAGAAATCTACTAAATATGAGAGGGGTAGAAAATCCAACTATAAACGAAGTCTAACTTGACCAGAGATTCTAGTTCCCGCTTATGCAGGGATATATAAGTGTTATTTTCAAAATTAATGGACAACTCTAGGATAGTGGGTCCTACTGCTATGGTTGCTTATGCTTGAATATTGCCAGTGAAAAAGGTAGATAATGTTCATAGTTTTGGAAGTTTACGTGATTTTTAGCTAAAATTTACCCATCAATAGCTCAGGAAGAAACTTCCATTGGTGATAGATTGACCAGAGAACAACGATGTGAGGGTGAGCTGTTGCTGAAGGAATGTTCTAACCTTTTCTCAACTGCACCTATGATTTTGTAAAGATGAAGGGCGTTTTGCATCATGTTGAAACTGGGGTTGATAAACCTATCTTGTCTCATACTTACTAGAATAGCAATGTGGAAGAAGCTCAAGTGGCTAAAATATTAAGCAGTTACTAATTTGAATTGTTAGTACCTTCTTATAGTTTCTGGATTCACCTCTTTTATTTTCATGGAAGAAACATGGTGGTCATAGGGAGGTGATGGACTACCAAAGACTTAATTATGTCACTAAAAAGGATAGCTACCCTTTACCACTAATTGATTACTTGATGTGCCTACTTTTAGGGTATCAATACTTCTGAAAATGGATCTGGACAGTGGTTACAGACAAATTGAGTTGGCTTCTGAAGATCAATCAAGGTGTGCTCTTATTGCCAATGAAGAATTTTTCAAATGAACCAGGGTGTCCCAAGGACTTTGTAATGCGCCTGCCACGTTCCAAAGGGCCAAGAATGGGATCCTGGGGACTTAAAGTTGTTGTGTGTGTAAGTATATCTTTACTATTACTTTATTCTTGAGAACTTTTAATGGCTATTTAGCACATCTTTAGGAAGTTTAAACTTTTTTATAAAGCTTTTTTCATGAACTCAAGGCCTAAAATGTTCTAGCTTCTGATCCAAGTTTAATTCCTAAAAGCACAAGATCACAAAGCAAAAGAATTCAACCATTCTCAATAAAGGCGCCGCTATTGAGAATTTGTTTCACCTAAATAAGTTTCAGGTTACAAAAGCATTCTTAGGGATGGTGTGTTACTATCAGTTTATTCCTTAATTTGCAAATTTTGCAGAGCCTCTATTTTATTTTTTACAACAAAGCGGTTATCTATTGAGTGGTGATCTGAGCAGGAACAGGCCTTTATTTGCTAAAGCTTTTTATACAAAATTGTTAATTTATTTATCCACGGCTAGATCACATTTTTCATGTTTATTACTGATGCAAGAAACGTGTCTGTTGAGCCATTTTAAACCAACATGATGAAAATCAAGTTGACCATCTTGTGGCCTAAATTAGCAAAACCTTGTTAAAGCTGAGCAAAAGTATATTATTACTAAACAAGTGTGTCTAGGTGTGCTGTTAAAATAAAATACTTCCAGTCATACTTGTATGGGACTCATTTTACAGTCATCACTGACCATGTATTAATCAATTGTTTTAAACAAATAAAGAACACCAATGATCAACTGGCGAGATGGGTACTACACTTACAAGTTTAAAACTTTATCATCCATCATGCTGGCGCAATTCACCATATTGTGTATGGACTCTCAAGAATGCCCAATTAGCATTTTTAACTCCTGAAAAAATATTAATTGCACGATCTAATTGGATAAACTGAGAGATGGGAACTGGAGACCCTCAAGATTAAGGCTGAATTGTGACATATGACTAATAATAAGTAATAAAGAAGGAATGCTATATAAGAAAGTAGATGGGGAATAGCTACCTTACATATGCTTTACTTTAGAAAAGAAGTCATCATAGAGGGACATTCGATTTATGGGACATAGAAGCTTTGAAGAATATCATGAGTGATTAATAAATATGTAACTGGGTTAGGATGGTTGAGACCATCTATGAAGTATAAGAGGCCTGATTAACTTTCAGAAACAAAAATTGGGCCAGCCCTTGAATCAACACCAAGTTGTGGCTCCCTTGAGCCCCTTCAAATGTGTTTAGTGTTGATGTGATAGGACCCTTAACCTCAAACTTACATTGACGTAATATATATCCTTTTATTGATAGACCACTTAACCAAATAGATAAATGCAATCTCATATCAGATGCTATTGACAAGGCTGCTGCCTTATTTCCTTTTCATTTTGTTTTCAATCAGCATGGATGCGCTCAAATTCTACTATTAAACAATGGACTAAATTTTACCTCACAAGTAGTTCAGAAACTAAACTTTTTATTTGGCAATAAACAAAATTTTACTGCCTAATATAATCCATCTACCAATGGGCGTTAGAATGCGCTAATGGTAACTTAGTGCCCTTTTTATCATAAAATGACTGCATTTGACCTTATGTAATGGAAACATTGTTACCCCTAGAACTTTATTAGCTTATCAAATGTATCATTGAATTTCAATGTCTCTGTTCAAAACCTTATATGGTCATGAACTTCAATTACCAAGTAGTGTTCAGCATTTGTTGGATTCTTCAGTACCCAACAACTCTGAACTTAGTATGAGGTCTTAGCAAATGAGATTATCTGACTTTAAGCTCTTGTTACTGAAGGAATTATATTGACTAACTCAGAGGAGATAGCCCATACTAATACTAGTAGACCCGCCCTACCAATCTTCAAACCAAGAGATCTATTCTCATTTTATCACCATTAAACATGAGGTTGACAGATAAACTTAATGTCACCTGTCACTAGATTGGTACAGAACTTATTGTGTTATCCATAAGGCTAATTTCAAATATATTATTACCATTGTCCACCATAGGATAGTGTGTCATGAGCCTACCCAAATGGCAGATTCAGATGCGTCAGAAAATAGGGATCAATCACGATTTGACCAAAAAGCCCAAACTTCTATTGAGGAAATCCCCAACAAAAGTCAACAATTATTGAAGTTGTGGATCAACCCCAAATGACACGGTTGAATCATGCTCCCTCAGAGCTACCCAGCCTTGGGGTTCAACCTGAGCCATGAGATGAGAACATGGAATTCAACTGAGATAATTGGACCGCCTCAAAATCCCCCAATGTGTCTAATTTATTAAATTTAGGCTTGGGCTTCTTAGACTTTCCCCAAAACACCTCCCCAATTACCTTTATATAGCTGGTATTAAACTATTAAACTGTACACTTATTCACCTTTTTGCTATTTTAGGTTAAAGTTGGTATATACTTATTTGGATTTTCCTATCCATACAAATCATCTAGAAAAAGACTCCTTGACCAAGAGAAGCAAAAGCAGGTAATCCAACACCCTGAAACTTTGGGTCCCCTGGCCAAAAATATTAAGGGATACGTGATAAAACCCCACAATATTGACATGTTGGTTTCCAAATTATGGCGGTTTCCTAGGCCTTATTTTCTTTGACAGTATCTTGAGTGGGCGTTGTCAGGAGTTGAAATGGTAAGCAGATAAAATTCCCCAATTCCAGATTGAGCATTGTACAGAAAGTTATTGAATGATCACATTTTCAGTCAGAAAGGTTTATGATTGAATAACAGAAAAGGTTTATTAGAGAATCGTCTTGTCTTGATGGATCTATTAAGGTGCCTTCTGAACTGTCTTCTCAAGATCCTTCAACATTATATGGTCATATCAGATCAACGTGTTTCCGCGGTCAATAGTGTAAGAAATCAATTCAAATACCAGTTGAACAATTGCTTTAAAAGGGTTTGTAAAACCCTAGTCAGGGTTTTAAGCTCTTAATTGATTACTTATTTTGACCTAGACTATAAATAATAAATCCTTTTATAGTAATAAAATATTCTGACTTTTATTCTACTTGTATTAAGCTGCTTTAATTTGTTCTCTTATTATTACAGCTTTAAGCTCCAAATTGAGCCTTATCTTAAACTATATTATACTAGAAAGTGAAAGTGGGCATGACACAAATATTAGTTCAAAAATTTAGTAAGGTCTTGTTCCAACTAGTTGTGGACAGTGGGGAGGGTGGCAAAGGCGACAAGATTAGAATATGTTACTTTTGATTTTAGGTTTAATTTGGTTATTGTGCAAAAACGTCTAGTGCCATGTTCACTTTTTGTGAAGAGCGATGATTTTGCACTTGGTGACAGTAAGTGAAGTCAGATGATAATGTGACAGGGGCACATCATTGGCCAGTAAGTTATGAATTCTAAGGCTTCTTTATGGAGTGGGCAGCATTTGAGCGATGCCACTGCATATAATAAAAACTGGTTATTGCTTTAGTATATGGCAGCGGATGGCTTTGGTGTGTAATGGCAAGGAGGAAATTTATTTCATAAGCTATATTAAAAAAATGATAAAATCAATTGGGTTGGCTAATCAGAAATGGGTCCATGATTTTGATCATTTCATCCGGATATGCCCAGAGATTTTGGTTAACCCAAATTGAGGCACATGTATATGGATGGTATTTGGCAGGTGATTGTAGATAGATATTATGTTTTTAAAGGGTAGATAATCACCATCACTATTGGCTGAGGTGAGGGGTTGCTGATGGGGTGAGGCAGGATGTATGGAATATACCTTTCATGGTGAGCCTGCTTGACCGGCGTCTGTACAGTCTTGGCTACATTTTTTTGGGGAGAAAGTAAGGCCGATCCCCAGGCAGCAAAATTTGCTTCATTGGTGAATAATTGGTCACAGCATTGGCATTCTGGTGCAGCCACAGTAGCATAGGAGGAGCATTTGAACTTTTTAGTGGTCCAGCCCAAAGCACTAATGGCATACACCATGCCAACTCTCTACAAAGGACCATAAAGTATGGTCAGGTTCAGATTGAGCAGAAGCACAAGGGAGACCTCAAGGGAAGTTTTTTTTATAGAGTCATATTGTCACAAAGGTATACCTCTTATCATGGTGGCTAGCCACATTTAGAGCCACAAATATATAATGGAGTTTGCGCTATAGGTTCTCAGACATACAAGAGCATCTGGAAAAATATTTTTTTTGGGGGGGGGGGAGTTGAGTAAGCAGACCAGCAAACTGGATCATAAGAGGCGCATATAGGCAACTGATTATGTGTTGTGGAGACAATGTTTTTATAAAATTAATGGTAAGTCACTGAAAATAGAGGTTTCAGTTTTTCTTGAGAAGACAAGATGAAATACTCCTTATAGGGGCAAAAGTCAGTAATCTGGTAGATAAGAACACCGCATGGGACATATCAATTTTTGTCCATGGATTTTTAGGGGAAGAGGGTTTCATAATTGACCAAAAGGCCATAGCGCATATTGCTCTGATGGAGCACAAGGGGCTATGAGGTACTGTCTGATTATGCGCAAAATGGAAGGCTAAGTCCTGAGGCAGGAAAATTGACTATTGGAGTTGGGGCTAACAGAGCCACCCTGGGCACACATTGGAAGCAGCAATAGATATTTGGAAGTAGGGCACCACAACCTTATTAAGGAGCATCAGGAAACAAACTAAAGACTTAGGAACAAAATGGCGTGGCAGCAAGGAAGGCGTCTTTTAAAAAACTAGGTGGTCACAATCAAGGGGGGATACACCAATCTAAGATGATTGGCTTAGATTAAACTAAAAACAAAATTGATCAATTTAGTGAGCAAAGTAAAAAACAACTACCTAAACTAAGCTATATATTTTATAATTTGTAGTACCATATCAATCTTTTAGTGGCCACAGTTAACATTTTTATATGTCATATATAGTAAAAAAGAGATCAGAACATAACATAATGCTAAAGGATTTTGGGTAAACAAATTACAATATACTAGTCTAAAAGATTAGGTAAATTTTATCAATAAAACGTTTTCAATACATACATTCTATATATTAAGCGATTCAAAAGAATTTTTTGCTTAAAAAAGTGCAGGTCAATATTAAAAATCTATAGAGAAATATTTTAGATACTGTAAAATTAATTTGAAGCCAAAGTAACTAAAGTATTTGAGAATAAAAAAGTATAGAGTTAATTTTAATCATGAAGCTAATTGCAAAGAAGAAGGGTACATCATGGTTCATTTCTCATAATTTCTTGTATTAAATGTTTATGAAACAAACAAAAATAGAGAAAATATAGAGTCCATTTTTTAGAAAAGTAGTAGATGAAGGAAGCTTGATATGAATATTTCCTACTCTAAATCAAATTAATACAGGATGTATATTATGTAGCCTTTCTTCAGTCCCTTATAAACATAAACCCATTTATTTAATCATATTATAATGTCTTAAGGTCAACATGCAATTATAAGTTATATGCAGAAAATCAAAAAATTCTATTGCTATAATTTTTGTTATTTTAAACTATTAGTTATAACAAACTTAAGGCTTTTTGTTTAACAATAGACTAAAAAATGGGCTTTCAGGTAAAAGATCTGTAACTTCTTGAGCTGAACTCTATGTTAAAAGTTTTTTTTATCATTTTTGTGTTGACCAATTTTAAAAAGCCTTTGTCTAGCATTATTAGATTTTACAATTTACATAATCTCAAGGTCAATCAAAGTATTATACCCAATTCCATAACATTTTGAAAGGCACCTTAAACCTCAAATTATATAAGTGGAAGCTGTCTATGCTTAGTAATAGTAACAATACTCTTTATTTAGTACAGTAAAATCCGCCTAAAATTGGATTTGAACATTCATTATATTTTCCTTTTTCAAAGATTAGTTATATTTTGCTATTCACTCATTGTAATCCTATAAATTCATATTTTTTGTACTATAATTGTTCTAAAGCATAAACCTTATAAAATTAAACCTATGGAAAAAAATACCAAAAATTGTATATATCTTTGTCAGGGTTTACTGTATAATTGTACCTGGTTCTTTATCTAAGAGCTAAAAGTTATGTTTTCTGTTTCAATATTGCATAAGATTATAACAGTTTATCTTATTATAGCTTGGTATTAGTATAAAGGCTTGTTGATATTTGAGATATAGGAAGGTATACTAGCTATAATGAAAATTTAATAAAAACTAAAAAAGTAATTGATATCTATATTTTACCCTTTTACAACGTGCTAAGCTAGATCTACCTTTCTAACATAACTGGTTATTGGTAGCATCTTTCATATACATTAGCTATCATACTTTTTATTCCTAGGCTATAGCTGGTATATAAAAGCGTGATAAACTAACAGTTTTTTAGTAGCTGAACATTTTTGCTGACCCAGCTAGCCAATACTTTAGAAGTACTTTTAGTAACAAAAAGTTACATGACAAAATGCTTAGTATATAGAACTTGGTTTATTGAATGATCTTGATATCCTGGTAAGGGTTGCGCTTACAAGTGCTTAGCCTCAGGATTTCAACAAATACTGACAGTTGCAGAAGTACTTCAACTTGGCATTTATTAAAATTTGGGACCTAAAGTTAGACCACAAATAGTACTGGTTGCAACAAGAAATATAGATATAGTAAATGATATATTATATGATAATAACAAGGGATTTTTATGCATCTTTGATAAAAGAAAATTCATAGATTTTGATTATTGATAAAAACTATGAACACGCGACATTTCATATCTATAAGAGATTCATATACTATGGCAATAGGTGAAGGACATGTAGAGATGACTAGGATTCACAATTCTTCCTTTGTTGTGATGATTTGTCAATATTGTAAGAATTTGGATCTAGGCACGCTTTCAGGATTTCATAGTTATACCTGTTGGTGTTTGTGTTGATCAATTGAATCCAAAGAGTGGTCTCAACTTTATTATCTTCTTACTTTTGATCTACTTTTTGTTTAGATTTATGCATATCTGATATGAGATAATGCTTTTAGAATTAAGAAAAGAGATTTTTGATTTTGAAATGGTTGACCAATATGAGCTCTTTAAATTATTTTTACTCTGACATAACTTGTTGGTCATCAATGGGTCAGAAGATCAAATGATGTAGCCATTCAGTAACAATATATATACTTTATTAATTAATCAACTTGAACGTAAGTTCAAACAAACAATTTTAAGAATTTCTTGCTCTTGATTGGCGAAAAAATAATTTCATCCTTTGGAACCCCATTAAAGTCTATAAAAGGGGGTTTTTTCTCTTAGATGGCAAAACAATATTCAGGTTAATGAGAGGACACACTTTGGATTTAGTTCTAATTCTTTAAGTTATTCCCAAGTTTTTCAGAATTAATAAAACTACTTGACACTTGGATATCTTTCTCAATAGGGTAAACGTCCAAATTTATGACATTAACGCTTTAATATTGGGGGGAGAATAGAGATTCAAAAATTGCCCAGGGACTCTTTTTATAGTGACCCAGAGGCAAAGGATTTAGTAGAGTGCTCATCACCCCTATTATAAGTGAGTACAAAGGGCCCCAAATCAAACCAAGTTTGCCACTTTGGGAGTAAGTTATTATGATAATATAAAATAAATCTAGTATTTGAAAGAAAGGTTGAGTTTGTTTAGTTTAATAGCATCTCAGCCCTCATTAGTAACTATCTTTACTAAATTAGTCATAGTATCCTATTGCAGTTGAATATAATGCTGGGCAATCTCTTCATATCATTATAAGAGTTATAAACCTTGGCAGGTGATATATATTTAGCTAAAGGAGCGGGTACTCAAGGTTCCAGACTATCTAAGATGCAAAAAAGTGACATCTTAAGTATTAAGTGATAACTGATGGAGTATGCCATAAGAGGACTAGGAAAGAATTGATACCAAAGTAGATAATCTGAAGTTTCCATCCCACATAAAGTAGAAACCAAAGTTCCATTTGCTTTCTCTACTGTACCATTTGTCAGACATATTTACCTTTGCAGCCTAAAAATAAGAATGCTGTAGGTTGAGTTCCACCGGAAAAGGGAAATGTCAGCCATTTGCAAATTTCTGATGTCATTAAGAGTTCATCTATTAAAAATAAAAATGAGAAAGTTGAAGAAATCGGCCAAAGTCCCTGGCCAATTCATGGTGGAACCCCATTAATTGGGGAAACTTTAGTTTGAAACCTGTACAGGCACTAGTAAAATTGGCTGGTCGGATTACTCTGACCTCACCACAGACTTTGGGGTTACCATTGGCAGGCACTCCCCTGACCCCAACGAAGTCCTTCAATGCACCTGCGCAGGGCCCCCCTTTTATAGGCTTGGCAGGGGTCCCCCAAGGTGAAGAAATTTTCTCAAACGGGGATTGACTGAAGTTCATATGCTTGTTACCTCACGGGTATGTTTTGGCCAATTATAATTCCCCTTCTATTGTTTCATTAATGTGAAGCAAGTATCTTAAGTTCCCATACGCTGTTCCCCATATTACCCAATTCAACTAAGCTAAGCTATTCCAAACATATCCTTGAATTCCCCTCAACCCTCCAAATACTTTAAATACTGAACAGTCAAGTATTGAGGGGGATCACTTTTGATTTTTACCCCATTTACTAATAAAACTCATAAAAAAACTAAGTTTTTACTAGTAAATTTTTATAAAAATTATTTAAACTTTTGTGGGATCCAGCGGCGTTAGCACCAGCGAGCACCAATTCAGCTGGTTTCCCACAAAATGGTGCTCACTACAGGGGATCCCTGTATAGCCAGAATCGTTGCTCTTGAGGAGCAACTTGCCAGTGCCTTATCCCGCCTTAAGGAGCTTGAGCAGCGCCCTCACAGTTTCCCTCAGATGGAAAAATTCACTCCTGGAGAAGGAAACATCAATACTTTTTTATATGTTTATGAAGATTTCATGAATTGCTCAACTGATACTCAAAAAGTTCAGTATATACTTCCCTGTTTAAATCGCCTAGAACAAGAGATGATAGTTCCTTACCTGAACCCTTCGATCACTTGAGCAGAGGTAAAGGAGGCTCTTGTGGCCGAATTCAGATCTAAGAAAAATCTACTCAGGGAAAAACAGGCCTATATACGCCTTAGCATGTATGAGGATGAACCACTCCTTGCCTTTGCTTAACAGTTTTACCTCGCTGCGCAAAGGTTAACAACCTCTAACATGCTATCCTGGATGATGCTATCGCCACCCTGTTAACTGGGTTAGCTTCTCAGCCCTCTCTAGCTAGGCATATTATCTCAGTGAAACGCCATTTCCAAAATATCCGTGATCTAAAGGAGGCATTAGTAGACGCTGCTGATTTCCATTCATATGCAACAAACAAGGAAGATGAAGTGGTCCCTTCAGTTCTCACTATTAAGGAGCTACACTGGTTGATTAGTTGAACCTGTTCCCTATGTGCGATTTAAAACAGTTACCACTCCATCTTATGAATCCAAACCCTGTATAGTAACAACCATCCGTCTGCACCAGTTCCCTAAAGCTGTTGTGCCTACCCCTCCATCTAAGCTGGTAAAGGAGTGCCCTAAGGCTATTCAATTTCCTGGGGCCATCTCTCTACCTCCACCGTGGCCTTGCCAGTTGTTGAGAATACCCTTGGGGACAAATCTGAGGGGGTTGTGATTTTGGCTACTATATACTTGGAGCCCCCGCAGAGGTAAAGTTTCCTGATCACCTGAATGCTGGAGGAGTAGACGAGACCACCATCTCTGAGGAAACGCACCTCAGTCAAATATTAGGGTATCCACAAGTGTTTGACACTGTAAGCGATGGTGATAAATTCTTAGCTGGATTGATTCAACCTCTTCAGCGTGTTCATACCTTATAAACCATCATGAATAACTACCCTGAGTTGCTAAAAACTCACCTCCACCTTACGGCTCAAGGAGGTTTTAGCTTTGTCACCTAACTTTGGAGGGACTCTCACTAAGGTTGAAGTAGTCATCTAAAAGGTCCGTATCTTGGCCATCTTGGACACTGGCTCCCCAGTCAACGTGATCTCCACTAAGCTTTATAAGAAGATAAAGCTAGCACCTGACCTGGAGTACTCACATGAATTCGGAACTGCTGGCCCCAATAATACTCATGCTATAGGGGCGTACTCTTCCCTTCCCATTCGAGTTGGGAAGCTTATTTTATCAGCCCCTGCTGTGGCTTTGGATAAAAACGCATATAATATGCTCATCAGCACTCAGTTTATTATTGAGTATGAGGGAATAATCAACCTGAAGCAAGGTTACCTATCATTACTCAACCATGAAGTTCCATTAGTCTTAACCAATAAAGAACCCAGTAAGCACAAATACGCTTGCCTGGTTGAATACCCCCTCTCAGCAAGTCCTTTTTCTTATACTACTTCTGGGCGTCACATAAAGAAATTTCCTGATTCAGTGGATTCTAGGGAAGCTATCCCTTTTATGCTGCAGATGAGGTCGTGATCAATCCTGGTGAACAACGAGTGTTTGATACAAAAGTCACTCTTCATATCCCACACCACAGTTTGTTGCACCTCATTAGTATTGAGGGCGTCAGTTCTTTGGAGCCTCGGGTATTGCATGGCATCCTTGACCCAGCCTACCAGAGGCCCATTACGCTGCTGTTGGGGAACCTCACCTCAAAAGACATAGTTGTGAAAAAACACCAGGAGATTGGCAGAGGGTTGCTAGTCCCTGTGGAGGACGTTAATAAATTCACTTTATTGGTTCTATGATGGATATGGGCCTGCCAACGGATAACCTGGTGTGTACCTTGCCCAACGTCCATATTTCGGATGAGCTGACCCCAGATGAGCTAGAAAAAGTTCATACTCTCCTTGATGACTATAGTGACATATTCTCCAAATCAGATAACAATTATGATCACATGAAGGGCTGGTGCCACTCCATTGATGTGGGTGATGCCCATCCCATTCAGTCAAAACCCTACCACAAGTCCAAGGTGGAGGAGCAACAAATGAGGACAGAACTTCAGCAGTTACTAGATGCAGGTTTCTAGTTCCTTCACAAAGCCCCTGGTCTTCTCTCTCCTGTTAGTAAAAAAATGGAGGACATCAGATAGTCATGGATTACCTCAAGTTAAGTAATCTCACAAAAAAGGATAGTTATCCTATCCCTCATATTGATGATGCCTTGGACCAACTCTCTGGCTCTAAGTTCTTTTCTGCCATGGACTTAGCTAGCGGCTATTCGCAAATGGATCTCTCCCTTGAGGACCAAGAGAAATGTGCCCTCATATGTAGTGAGGGTCTCTTCCCACCAACCTGATTACAGCAAGGGTTGTGTAATGCACCTGCCTCTTTTCAGCGGTCAATGGACCATATTTTGCGGGACCTAAAGTTAACTTGTGTCATAGTATAACTTGATGATATTACAGTAAACTTACAAACCTTCAATGAACATCTTGATCATCTGTAGGAGGTGTTTAAAAGATTACGCAAGTCAAATATTAAGTTGAAGCCTTCAAAATGTACCTTCTTTCAAAAGAAATTGGATTTCCTTGGACTTCCATTTCTCAAAAAGGAATCCAACCCATGGTAGATAAGGTTGAAGCAATTTCGAAGATTCATCCCCCTAAGAACCTACAGGACATTCAGGTATTTCTAGGGATGATGGGATACTACCATCAGTTTTTCCTAAGTTTGCCCAGCTCAGTGAACCTCTTGTCCGCCTATTAACCAAGGACATTCCTTTCCAGTGGGGTGACTTTAGTAAGATGCTGTCAAAGGCTGAACTTAACTACAGTGTCATGGAGAAGGAGTGCGTTGCTGTTCTGTTAGCTGTAAAGCACTATCGCCCTTCCTCTATAGAACTACCTTCACTGTATTTACTGACCACGCATCTTTAAATTGGTTACAGAACATGAAGAATCTTACTGGTTGGCTAGCTCACTGGGCTCTAAAGCTCCAGCCTCACAACATGAAGATCGAACACCATGCTGGAACCCATCACTTGAATGTTGATGGGTTGACTTGGCTACCAGTCCTTCACCTGGTATAATAGTGAGGCGGATGGGTTACATGACCTCTTAATGACCCCCAATGAATGAGAGGATGAGGATGAGCCCATTCAGAAGATGTTAGCCCGGCATTCCCATAACACTAAAGTTGAAGATGGGAAGTTGTATAAGCAGGTGGGGACAAAATGGCTACCTTACCTTTGACCTTCGGAATGTGTACCTGCTATCTTAGAAGCACATTCTACCCTAGGTCATGGAGGGGCAAGGGAAACTATGAATGGATTAAGGATCGGGTTTACTGGGATGGAATGATGGAATCAATAATTGATGTTTTGGAAGTCTGCCTTACTTGTAAGAAGCAATCTGGCTTCAAGTCTAGATACCAATATCAACCAACTACCCCGCAACAACCATTCCACACCATCAGCTTAGATGTAATAGGTCCCCTTCCTCAGTCTACTAGTGGGAACAGATTTATCCTAGTAGCTATTGAACACCTCACTAAATGGGTTGAAGCCGTGGCTCTTCCTGCTCAAGCAGCTAAGGCCACCGCCACCTTTTTACATCAACACATCTTCACCCGCCACGGTTGCCCCAAGTACTACTCTGTGATAATGGCAAGAACTTCACCTCCAGAGTAGTCAAACTTCTGGCCACTTCTATGGGAGCACAACAACTCTTCTTGGTTTCATATAACCTTCCAATAACATAACAGTGGAAAGAGCAAATGGAACCTTAATTTCCATTCTGCCAAAGATGGCCTCATATGATCCTCTTCACTGGGATCAATATTTGCATAGTGCTTTTATGGCATAACAGATTAGCTGTCACCAGATTTTAGAAATGTCACCATTCTGAGTCTTGTATTGGCGGGAACAAGGCATACCTGCCCTCTTAGCTAAGGATGTATTCTCTTCTAGAGTTGAGGAACCAGGGAAAGTTATGAGAAGATTGGATTAACGCATATATTAACTCCAATCTGAAGCTAAGACCATTTTTGGCCACAACAGTAACAAAAGAAGGGCAGGCTGCAAATGAGTCTTAAACCCCTTACTCACTTTCCAAGTTTCTGACATGGTGTTGTATTACCATAACTGCATCACTCCTAGAAGCAAAAAACTTGGAACAATCTGAGAGGGTCCTTTTACCATCATATAAAAAAGAGGAAATGAATACTCTATCAAAAATCTAGCTACTGGTATCACTATTAATCGTATACATGGACATTTCCTTTGGCCCTACTTGCCCCCCACCATTCTTGAGGGGGTGATGTCGGACATTAACCTTTTCAGCCTATAAGTAAGAATGCTGTAGGTTGAGTTCTGCTGGAAAAGGGAAATGTTGGCCATTTGTGATTTTCTGATGTCATTAATAGTTCGTTTATTAAAATATAAAAATGAGAAAGTTGAAGAAATCGCCAAAAGTCCCTGGCTGATTCTTGGTGGAACCCATTAATTGGTGAAACACCAGTTTAAAACCTGTATGGGCACTAGTAAAATTGGCTGGTCAGATTACTCTGACCTCACCCCAGACTCTGGGGTTATCATCAGCAGGCACTCCACCAACCCCAACGAAGTCCTTCAATGCACCTGCGCAGGAACCCCCTTTTATAGGCTTGGCGGGGGTCCACCAAGGTTCAATAAATTTCTTGAGTGGTGATTAGCTCAAGTTTATAAAACTGTTAACCCACAGGTACATTTGGGCCAATCAGAATTCCTCTTCCTTTGCTCTGCTGCCCTAAATCAAGTTCCCAAGTTACAATACATTATTCTTGCATATTTCCTAATTTGGACTCATGCAGGCTATTCTGAACATATTCCCAAATTCCCCCAACCTTCGAAATTACTTTAAATACTAGATAGTTGGATGTCAAGGAGCATCGTTTTTCCCCCTGTATCGCGCTCATAATAAAATCATAAAAAACCAATTTTTATTAGCACTTTACAATTAACTTTAATTTTATTAAGATCCTTTGTGGGAACCAGTCAGCGTAAAGCACCAGTGACAATAATTCAGCTGGTTTCCCACACCATTTGTTGAAGGGTTGTAGGGGTGCAGAGAAATTTGTTGAGTCCCCTTAGAAGTAGATAGAATCTTGACAACTCTAAAACTGAAATTCTTAACATTATTGAAAATAAGGACCTGAGGACAACCATGTCTTGCAAAGATATAATTATGTAAGAATGTGGTGCTAGCTTTAGCAGTTTAGGCCAGAAGAGCAACAGCTTTACCCCATTATATAAAATGATCAATTTCTAATATTATATACTAATTTCCACTAGTAGTTTGAGGTAATGGACCTACCACATCTAAGCTTATGATGTGAAATGGGTTTAAAGTATTAGGTTGATATTGGTATTTGGTTTTAATATTAGTTGTTTCTTACAGGTTATACAAGCGTTTAAATCTTCAATAATGGATTCCATGATCCCTTCCCAATAGTATAAATCTCTTACATCTATAGGTTTTTGTATTCTTCCAAGTCCAAGGATAGAGTGTATTTCCATAATCACTAGTACTTGTTCTGAAAATTTAGGTAGGGCAACCAATTTATGCCTACTTTCTTGTATAGTTTTCTCTTTTTAACCTTGGTATTTTTGGAATGTTGAGATAACATCTTTTCTTGCGAGTTCATCCTCATCATCCTTAGCGTCAGGAGTCATCAAGAGGTTATGTAATCTCTCAGCATTACTATTATCTAAGTGAAGCATAGGTAGGAAAGTTAATCCTCTTACATTATGTGTCAGGTCTTAGCGCAATGCTCAATTTTCATTTTGTAATGCTGGAGCTGCAAGGCTTAACAAGTCATCTTCCAGTGGAATCCTTCATGTTTTGCGACCACTTAAAGAGTGTTCAGTGACAACAGTAAACATGGTTCCATATAGAAAAGGGTAATAATTTATACTGCATGTAAGTTGACAAGACACTTCTTTTCAGTGACACTGTAGTTGCATTCAACTTTTGAGAGCATCTTGCAAAAATATGAGACAGGGTGATCCACATCATTTTCATCAAGTTGAGCAAAAATAGTTCAACAGATTTATAGGATGCTTCAGTGAATAAGATAAAGTGTTTATTATAATTGGATGGTGTAGGATAGGTCGTTTTTGTAATAACTTCTTTAAGGTTAAAAGCTAATTCTTGTTCTGCACCCCAATAGAAAGGAGTGTGCTTGGTCAATAAACAAACATGAGGCTCAATGAGTTAAGCAAACTTTAGTATGAATTGATGGTGATAGCCCATAATACCTAAAGAGCCCGGATATCTTGGAGGTTTGAGGTTCAGGCATTTTAATTATATATTCAACCTTGTCTTATAAAGGCTGAATTCTTTCTTGAGAGATAGTATGCTCAATTAATTTTAATTCCTTTTTAAAAAAGTACAGTTTGAGGGTTACAATACAATGTTAGAATTTTGTAAAGACATTGAAAAACTTATTGTGAATGATTAAAATGATCATTGAGAGTCTTAAAAAACTGTAATATCTTTAAGATAGATAATCAAACAACTAAGCTTAAGGTCCTGTATATATGATCCATTGTTTGTTAAAAATGAGATAGGAACATTGCATAAACCTTGGGGAAGTCAAGTGGGTTAGAATAGGCCTTCATTGCATATAAGAGCACACTTATAACTAATCTTGTATGGAGAGGTCTATTTTCTAGTACCCGCTGGCCAAGTCCCTAGAAGATGAGAAATTAGAACCAGGAGTTGAGAAAGAGATTCGTTGATATGAAATATAGGATAGATATCCTTTTTAGTGATAATATTCAGTTTTCAATAGTCTACCACTGCTCAATGGCCTCCATTTTTATCTTTAATAAGCCAAAAAGGTGTTAACCAAGGGCTTTGGTATGGTGCTAGTAACCCAGCCTCTATTAATTGTCTGAGATCTGTCCTCATCTTTTGTTCTTTGACTTGCAATATTCTGATGAGATTAGACCAGATAGGACTAGCATCTCAACAATGATCGTGTGACTCCAATTTTCATGTGGTTATAGACAGTTTCAGATTTATAAAAAATATCGCTATAAGCATCTAGTAGATAATGAATTTTTTTAAAGCTCTTCAGGAGTTAATTTTTTTAAAATTTGGATGTTCAGTGTAATGCAAAGCATTTTGTTGGTAAGTATTTTCATGTCCAACATAGAACTAATTTGTGGATTATTCAATTCCATCAATTAGAATCAGCAGACCTTTACTATTTCTTAGAGTTTCTTCCTGAGCATATATTTATTTATAAGGTTTCTTGATAAAATTTTGTGAGGTTTCTGGTAGGCTGGATCTATTATTCCAAGTAAGACTTAAAGTTCAAGGGGACTCTCAGCTTTGCGCTCTTGGAAATAATACAAGGGTAAATGATTAAAAACTCAGAGGTGCTAGGCAGGACAAAATGGTTGGAACTTAACCTTCTCTAGAGATTCAGAGGTTCCTAGCAATTATTTTTAGATGGAGATAAATCAGTCCTAGAGAACTAGACTTTAGACTAAAACTTAAATATACGTTGCAAAAAGTACTTTTTAAGAAGAAAGGTTAGTAGTATCTAAAGCCAAGGAAAAATCAAGAATTCGATAAGTGATATGCAAATACCACGTGTGAGGATGGAAGGAGATTCAGGAAGCAGGAGGCGATGGTACAGTCCAGGTTCATAGTTTGAGTAGATTAGTAATCCTTGTTGAAGGCAGGACTGAGATCAGATAATGGTAACAAAGTTAAGTGGTTTCCATTATCTGTTATTAGGAAGGCAATAAGTGATAAGGCATAATATGTGGCGTAAGATGGTTTTAAGGTGAGTAGAGGGGTTAAACATTAATACACCCTCAGGTTTAATATCTGGATAAGTAGTAACTCAGCTCAGGCATTCTTTTTTATCTCATTGGCCAGTAATGCACTAACAGGGTGATTTAGCCGGAGTTGTTAGGTCATAAAATCACATTTTATAAAAGTTTTCTTAATTCATTAAATAAGTGTCCTGGAGCATGATGATAGTAACAAGATTGGACTGTAACTCTGGGTGCTTGAACACCCAAAACCCCAGTCATAATACCTCATGTACAGCCATCCATATTGATAGATGGAAAAGGCAAAAGGCAGCTGCAAGGACTAGTCATGGATTATCAGAATTGGAAATAATCTCCACTAAATGTTCAAAAGAGCTCTAAAACTCATAAATGAATTTGGATGATTTTAATAATTATTATTGTAAACCAAAATGGTGGAGAGGAAATCAATATGGAGTGACAGTGTTACCTGTCAGGGACCGCTGTTATATAAGCTTGCTATTTAAAGGACAAAAGCTAAGTGTACTACCATTATTAATGTTTCATGATTCAGTCACAGTGGATTGTCATTCCAAGTTGTTTACCAATACTGATTCAGATATGACCTGTTTGGTCAAATTGACATCAATTTCGCAAGTTATAATATTCATCCTGCCATGATTGCAATTGGCGCAATGATGATGACACATCTGGTAGATGTCAGATTTCACCCATGGCCAGGCTGCATATGGCCTGCTCCATTGGGTAAGGAAAGGTTTGACCACGCCTTTACCTGTCAGGGATGGGCTTTTTGAAGGACTGGTAGGAAAAAAACTGGTTTATGGGAACCTTTGAGCTAAAAACTAACTTGGTACCTTTATTTTTGTGTAATGTGACTCAACCTTCCCAGTAGAACATGAACCTGCAGATATTACCCCTTGGGGACATGCACTAATTTGCTTTCTGCTGGTAATATCTTCTACCCTCCGCATCCTCCTGGCACAACTTCTAAATTGTTTTCATCAATTTTTTGGTGGTGTGCAGGGTGGACAAGATTAAATTTGCATGTAATACACCATTATCCATTTCCTGTCCACCACATGAGCCAAATCAGTAAGAGCAATGAGTGATGGCCACTGGCTTCTTCCCCTTATTTATTTAAAATGGAAATTTCTCCCTGTCTAGCCTCAGGGTTGTTCCCCAAGGCTCGCATCACCCTTCTTTTGTTGAATTGGGGTCACACCCTCACCAGGAACCTAGGCAAGTGCAACATTTTTTTGGGCCTTGAGTGACTTTAACGCCAAGATAGTGGCAACCTTATGAGGATGAGGAGCATTTGGATGGGCGTCCTGGAAGGCCTCCACCAAGTTGCAATAATTTGTTCAATCGCAGGCACCCATTCAGTTGTTTTCATAGGAAAGAAATTTTTCCCAAGACACCAAATATTGCACTGAGCGCAGATTTCCAAGATGCCATAAAAGCCTCAACTTCACTTCCTCTAACCCAATGATAACCATGGGCTATAACTCAGCCAGTGCTTGCCCCTGGAATGGGGACAGCTGAGAATCATGGAATACTGGGTGTTGCTTCCAATGGGGGAAAGAGCCAACCTGAATGCCCCATTGCTGAGATCCTCTTCCACAATGCGAGGACCAGAACACTTGTTTGCAAACTTCTGTGAGGGACTTTCAACTGCAAATGGCGCGTATCTAGCATCACCTGCGACCCCACTGTAATCTCATGGGCAGGCAGTCATTTGCAATCTGTAAACCTCTTGTAATCACTTATTGCCTTTTTCAGGTGCTACTGAACCAGAGCTTGAAGAGCTCTGGAGACCACTGCATCTGCTCTTTAGTGGCAGGGACTTCAGGGTAAGGACATGGACCAACAAGGGATGAGATTTGTGCCCCAGGGTAGCTTCATATGGGGAAACCTCATTGACAAATGATTAGCATTGTTAAACGCAAACTGCGCCATGGTAATATCCGCTGCCCAAGTATTTTTAGTAATAGAGGCAAAACAACAAATAAGCTGTTTGAGGATCTAAACCTGTTCCATCTAACCATCCAACTGGGGATGATACGCCATAGACCAGTGTCAGATTCTGGTGGTTGACTCAAAAATAAACCTTTGACAAACATCAGATCAGGCTGATTACCCTTTTAACGCTTGAGCTAACACCTATATTCTCACCTCAAAGCCTATGGCAATCATACAATTTGGGATGAACATCTTAATGTCAATTTGATCAAGTATTTTATCAAAGTGATCAGCCCAAATACACTCACATATTATGGCTGATTTCATGCGCATCAAATCTCAGCAATTGGTTCCAATTATCAGGAAGACTATCAACTACCTGTATACAAAATTGTTTGGGACTGACATGAAGTTAACGTCTAAAAATCCCATGGATTATCAGATGAATAAAAAACATAATCAATTTTTCGCCCTAGGGTTTAATTTGTATGTTGATCCACGTAATCAGCATGATAGAACTTACATGGACTTCCTGAAAGGGGTTACCTAGTGCTATTGAGGGAAGAGGCCTGCCAACGTCCCAATTAGAGGTGCGTCATTTACTTCAATTGATGCCAAAATTTCACAGAAGGTTTATTTCATCAGCAGTATAGAAAAACTGATAATCAGAAGATCCTAGGACAATTTTGCATGATTTTATCACAATTTTTGTACCTGAAATCCTCCCGATTTTGAGAGTATCTTGCCACCAATGAACCTAAGAAAAGGTTTCAGCCGTATCATTTTAAGAGCTGAACTGAGGTGGAAAAATATCTGTTGAAATTTTGTTCTGGAATGTGGCCAGGAGATGCCCTAGAGGTATAAATACCGGCGCCTGGATTAATGACCATTATCTAATATAGGCCTACAATAAAAATATTATTTATTTTATCTCTTTCCTGGTTTTCTCACTGAATCCTTTCTTTGGAGAAAGTGTCAACAAGCTGGATGCGCCTAATCCAAAGCTTATAGATCCAACTGCTTCAGAAGAAGTTCCCAAACATGAAGGGAAAATTATGCCCAAAATTGGATGGAAGAGTTGAGGTGAATTTAGTAGGCCTAGTGAGTTTTTGAATTGTCCAAATATCATAAACTACAGGTACTACCAAAGGATCAATTATTGGAACTTTGGCCTGAATAGACGTGCAGTATAACAATAAACAAGCGAGCAATCCTCGGATTTTCACAGGACTAATAAAATATAAAATGATAAATAATATGAAATATAAATCAATGTCAACAGTAATAATAGATAAGTCAACTTTGATTAAAGTTAAAATTAAAATTAAACCCTAAAGTCAAGGCTTCATATAGACTAGGGCAAAGCCTGACACTCACTACATGGGGAACTAAAGCTAAGTGCACCACCATCAGAAATATTTCACAATTTGGTTCTAGCAGATTGTCATTCCAAACCGTTTTCTGATATTGACATAGTTCTTACCTGAACAGATGGATTATCAACAGATGTATTAATAAGAATATTCATTCCACCACAACCACACTTAATGCAATGATGGCGATGCCTCCAGCGGATGGCAGATTGTGCCCATGGCTAGGCCACACATGGCCAGCTTCGTTGGGTAGGGAAAGGGTTTACCACGTCTGTATCTGTCATGGATGGGCTTGTTTGAAAATCTGCTGATAAACAGGAAAATGGGAACCTTTGAGTCCAAAACTAACTTAATTCCTTTATTTTTTGATGTAATGTGACTTGACTTTACCACTGGAACTTGAACCTGCAGATACCACCCCTTGGGGACATGCACTAATTGCCTTCTTCTGGCGATGGTTTCTGCCCTCCGCCTCCTCCTGGAACAACTTTTTAATTTTGCCCATTAACTCTTTTGGTGGTAAGCATAAGCAGAAGAGGCACAATCCGCAAGGGATACGCCATTATCCACCTCTTATTATCCACATGGGCTAAATCGCCCAGGGTGATGAGTGTGATAACCACTGATTTTTTACCTTTTTTGTTAGTAATGGGAATTTCTCCCTACCTAGCTGCAGGTGTTGTTCCCCAAGGCTTACATTACCCTACCTTTTTAGGTCAAGGGAGCACCCCTATTGGGAACTTAGGCCAGTACAGCATTCTTGTGCTCCTTTGGAAGCTTAATCACCAATATGGAGGCAACCTTCTGGGTAGTGTGGGGAGCGTCCAGGTGTGCCACGCAGAAGGCTTCCACCAACTCATGACAATTTGCATAATTGTGGGCACTAACCCAGCTATTATTAGGGAAAGATTTTACACACCACCAAGTACTGTGCAGAGCGATGAAGTGACAAGATGCCATAGTAGCGTCACCTCCACTTCTGCTGAGTCTTTAATCACCACTGGTTCAGGGTTCACAGATGGCATGCCTTTAAATGGTGACAACTGGTAGGTGTGAAAGATGGGGTTCTGCTTCCAATGAGTGGGAATCGCCAACAAGAAATCCCTATTCCTTAAATCCCCCATGACCTCATGAGGGCCTAACCATTTGCTTGTTAACTTCCATTAATGCACATTCATATGCAGGTGGCATGTATTGATCATGACCAAGGAACTTATCTTGATCTCATGAGCTGTAAGGCATCTCCATTTCATGAACCACTTGTAATTGCTGATAGCTTTGTTCAGATGCTCCCAAACCAGTTTTTGAGTGCTAAATATCTGTTGTTCATAATCCTCCACAGCAGGGACCTTTGGGCGAAGACACGGCCCAGGGGAGAATGAAGGGTTATACATAACGTGGCATCATAAGGTGAAGACTTTATAGATGCTTGTGAGGCATTGGCAGTAGCAAATTGGGTCAATGGAATGTCATCTGCCCAGGTATACTGCGCAGCAGTGGCATAACACTGGAGATTCTGTTCTAGCATCTTGTTAACCTGCTCTATTTGACTGTCTAACTGTGGGTGATATGTAATGGAACAACATGGCTGAATTTTCAAGATAGCTAGATGGCCAACTAGAATCACGCTGTAAACTGCGGCCCTCAGTCTCTCACAATTTACTGTGGCAGCCCAAAAAATGAGAAGACATGCCGCACAAAGAGTTGGGAAGTTTCCTTGGAGGTAATATTGGAAGAACAGGGTTATACAAGGAAAACTTGGTAAAGAGGTCTCCAACCATCATAATTGCATTATACTCTTTGGAGCTAGGGAGCTCAACAATGAAGTCAACAAATACTGAGGTACATGGACCCTTGGCTTGTTTTTAGGGATGGAAAACGACGTTTTTACTGGACTGATCAGATTTTGCCCACATGCGCGTTGTGCAAATTGCTATATGCTAGAATATCGTTAGAGATCTGTGGCTGGTTGTACATTCACTTCACTAAGTCAGTCATTTTTTACTGCCTGGATGACCCACCACCAGAGGGTCATGATGACCCCAAAACACTTCATTGTGAAGTTGGTGTAGAACCCAAACTCAGCCTTTAAACAAGATTATCCCCTCTACCAATGTATACTGTTTATGTAGATGTTCCAGAAGCCCAGGCTGATCAACTAGCTCCAATCCTTCCATGCAGGCCTTCTGACCCACAAATACCTAAGCAACCAACAAAACGTCTAGACTCCACTATGCCACAGAAACTGGGGGAGAGGCAATGGCTAGAATTCCTGTCAGGCGTGATTACTGTGGTAAGCTCCTAACTTTATGCCTCCTTCAGACTCAATTATGTGTTGCTCTCAGAAGATCAGGGTGACATTATTTGAACCCTTAATATTTTTAACTAAAATTTAAACTTCAAAGATCGCGGTATATCTGGACCTGATGATGCGCCAGCTTCTGCAGTTTTTGAAAATAAATGAGGGTCTGATGATCCATATCACAGTCACCTCATGTCGCGCGCCCCAAAGGACTTACTGCCAATGCATAATCAACTATGCCATGGAGGCCACCTCCTTATCATAAACAGCCCAGGACTGTTCAGACAAAGCGAACTTATGTGAGAAATAAGAGACACGGTGTTTCAAACCATCCTGCTCATGAAGAAACTCTGTCCCAAAGTGTCTTATGATACATTGCACACAACTTTGAAAGGCTTATCAGGGTCAGCATGCCTGAGAATGGGCAAAGTACAAACACCTCCTTGATGGCATCAAACGCCAATTGGCATTCTGCCATCCACCAGAATGGAACATTCTTCCCGTCAAGGGATGCAGCAGTGCAAACAGAAGCAAGAGGGCAGGGGAGAATGTTTTTAATTGATGATGGTGCTCAGAAAACTCTTTAACTGTTTCTGGGTGGTGTGGGTGGGCCATAATATGATGGCCTCAAACTTGCTGAGTAAAATTGTATACCCATCTTCAGTACCAAGTTAACTAGGAAGGTAATCACATTACTAAAAACTCGCACCTAGAGAGTTTCAAATAAAGGGTTATCCTTGTGCAACACAGACAACACCGCCTCCAGGCCCTTATTGTGTTGCTTGGGAGTGAGAGAATTCACAATGATTGCTAATATATGCCACCGCAAAGGAGAACTGAATGTCACTGAGCACAGCATAGATCATCTGCTGGAATGTTGCTGGGGCATTTTCTAAGGACAAAAGGCGTTATGCGGAACTGGACGATTCCTCTCTTGAAAGAAATTTCTGTAAGCCACTCCTGGCCTTCCACCACCTAAATCTGATTGAACGCATTCACAATATTAATATTTGAAAACACTCAGGATATGGCAGTCGCCTGGCTTATCGTCTGCTCAAGATGAAGAGTGTAGGGATTGTTAACATTAATGTTATTAAGATGCCTATAGTCCAGATAGGGATGCAGCATACCATCAGACTTCTGGGTGAAAACTATAGGAGACATGATAGTTAAGGTCACTTTAAACATCCAACCTTTCTAAAGCATATCAGTCAACTACGCTTCCAAGGCTTTTTTTTCTTTTGTTCCATATAAGGATACAGAGGGCGCTTAATGTTGATAAAATTAACAGTCAGATGGGTGGCCAAATCATACTCAGAGTGGGAGGGAAGGCAGTTGGCCTTCTCCATATCAAAGATGTCCCTGTACTGGGCTATTCAGGAAGGGAAACTACCAGTATCGCCACAGCGGGAGAGGTTGACACAATTAACCCCATTTCACTTACAGTAGAAAAGAATTAATTAACAGAATTATGCCCCTCGCATAGGGTTTTAAATGACAAAAGGTTGGGCTTCAATTTGATACAAACCTGTTGCAAAAACCACCAACTAACCACCAGAACAACGGGGAATAATAAATCCAGAACAGCAGTGAACCAATCATTAAAGGCAAACCCATGTACTGTTATATTATGGGACATCTTACCAGGTAACAAGTCATTAAGGCTGATGATATACTTAAAACTGAGGATCCTACATCCAAATTGAGATTCAGACCCAGAGCGACTTGCAAATTCAAAAAATTACCACGCGGCTCATATGTCCAAGGGATTCTTAATAGAAACCACATGAACGCCCAACTGAATCTTAACTGGCAACAAAAAGTGCACCTGGTCTTGTTTCTTGGCCAAAATGTGGGATAAAACTGTAAAGGAAGGGGTATCTACTGAACCATCCCATGGGACATCATTGGGTGAAGACGCCATGGAATTCACTGTCTGTAGATACCTGCCCTTTGCTACTTCCACCGGGTACAACTGGGACACCAGCAGGTTCAAATATAATGGTTCTTCCAGAGCACCAGATTGGCCACATGAGTGCTGTAAAATTTACTCTTGGTTGATTATTGGTCATCAACCCAGTAACCTTTTTACTGCACAGGTTCAATTTCATTGTGCATCTCGCGTTGTAAAGAATATATTATCTGATAACAGTGTGGAGACTATTATCTGTAGTTGAGTTAGAACTATTATCAGGACCAACGCTTCATCCAGAACCTTTAATTAAATACTTGATAAGTCATACTTGTAGAGATTTGTTCCTCTATTACTGTCCACTCAATATTTGTCAAGATCCTCTGATGACAGTCTCCTTTGGCCCAACACACAGTTGGCAGCTATTACTGATTTGTGGTTCCCTTCGTCTCTAGATCCCCACTCAGATCTCTACTCTTCTCTCTGAGAGTCTTCCAATTATTGCCTTCTGCAATAATATCCTTGAGATGAAACTTCACACTGGATGCTAATAGTCTAACTATAAACAAATCTATATTAAAGCTAATAATGTTTCTGGCAGTAAATATGTTTTTAGAAATAGTTTTTTATTATAGTGAACCCCAAGAAAATATATAGTAGGGGATTCGGCCATCTAACCCTCAGTTGACACCTCTTCAATGAAGCGGCAGCCGTTGCCATTGAATCACCCTTCCTCATCTCAGCAGCGATGGTCTTCCCCATCCTGACTAGGATTCCATCATCGGACATCCTCAAGACCTCAAAGAGAAAGAGTCAGAAACGTGTCCCTAACATTTTCCTCTCGATCCAAGTGAACCAACCATAATTGGCTAGCGACCTGCTTAGGTAATGGGACTTTTTACCCATTATGGCAGGTCACTTCACCAACCAATCAATTCGCTAGTTGCAGGCGGCATCATCACCTCACAACTCACCATTCATTCCCAATCATTCAGTGATGAAACTTGACTGATCCCAATTGGTACACCTGATAGTTAATCACTATCAGATGCCCCTATTTTGTCAGCCACTCCGCCTGATGAGATACTAGGTATTCGTCTGGATCAACCCCAATGGATACAACCAGACGAATATCCCAAAATCCCCCAAACGTAGTTCCTCTGAAATTTGGGCCAACCAAGCTCTAATTCACTTCACTTTAGAGAATTTTCCCCTAGCAACACCAGGTAATCTAGCAGACTGGGAATGTGGGCAAAAATCCCAACAAGTGCCCTCACCTGAGCACATAACAGTGGGTCAGGGAGGTGGGGACATGACTGAAAGGGCAAACAACACCCCCACTGTTGAAGTTTTTGGCCTACTTCAGATGGCTGGTTCTTCTTCTGAAGTATGGTGGAGTTTTGAACGTTTATTATATGGCGACAATAGACCAGGCGGTGACTATAGTTAGATTTAACTCCCTGTTAAAAGCACTTTGAAGTCATATTCTTCTGTTGTTACTTGGACAATGGCATGCTGCCCTGATCTTTCTAATCCCAAGTAAATTTTAACTTAATACAACGTAAAGTACTAAACACAAAAAAGCTTATAAATTAACTATGAACTTGTGGTAATAGTTGATTGTACTTTATTGGTATCAACTTGGAGATAATTTATAGGGTTTGAGGTTCACCACATCTTACCCATGACGTCTAATTTTCAATGACACTTGGCCAGAGAAACACTTATAATGTTCATTTGAGGGTCTACAATCCTTTCAACTCAGGGCAGCTTGCATGGCCTCAGGGTCAGTGTTAATTTTGTCAATTATCTCAAGATAGCGTTACTGATGTGTCTGCAAATAGCTGAACCAATGCTCTTCTCAAGCAGTAGCAGCACATACCAAGCCAATTCATACCACTAGTTAGTAATTGATTTGATCAAAAGCTCAATCAACATTAAAAACTAATTTTAAAATATAGACCAACAAAGCCCACATGCTGAGTCAATAAGTCAACTAAAATTATAAAGTCCACCTAACCAACAAAGTTCTCAGGCCCATGTCATCATAGTCAAATAATATTAATTGGAATCGCTAGGCTATGGATCCCAAGCTTCACATAAGCGTTGGGTATTCCTGATCCATAATCACTGATATATGATATGATCCATAAAAATTAAGCATGTTAACATTATTATGTCCCTATCAAATATCTGACAATTAGTTCCAGTCAACTACTCAGCACTTCCCCCGCCTTGACTGGATATAAGCGGCGGGTACCCTTCTTTCTGGGTCACAATGTCTAACTTTTCATTCTCATCAAAATATGAACAATATATCAATAGCCTTTCTGCCTCAGCCAAATGAGTCTTTCTTAAGACTGAGCAAGTCCATGCAGTGCTCTATGGTCAACTTGGGCGTGTTGCCCACAATTTCTCAAGCTAGATTGACCAGCTACACTTCCACAGTACCCAAGAGTTTGGCTTTGCGTCCCACTGAAACTTCACCAATTGATGAACTCAAGCAGACCCCCTTGGCTTTGAGTACTATCTATCAAACATCCTAATGGGTCGAGCAGGATCCTTCAAATTATTCTTTAACTCTTCAGGCTTCTGAAGCTGGTCAGCCCCAGGAAACCTTTATCCAGCATCAATTTGCTTCAGATGGTGATTTCCTTCCTAACTTATTGTTTTCCCTTTTTAATATCTTCCCTTCAAACAAGATTTCTTCCTCCTTACACGTGGGCAGTGTGGCTTCATTGGTTCTTGGCTTGATTTGATGTCAGAGCTTGTATATGCCTACTTGTCATCTGCACTTGCTACCAGCCCTGAGGTTGCCGCATACAATATTTTTGAGGCCAACCAGGCACTTATTTTTGCTAACTCAGTTTCTAGGATTTGGTGCGAACCTGCTTCATTACATACTGATTTACACGTCCTGTTGGGCCTCAAGGCTCAGATTTTAAAAGATAAGCGCATCCTAGTGTTATAATGAGCCCTTTGCAAAAGCTTGGCAAATGGGCTTCCTGAAAAGTATGTCCCACAGATGGCTCTTCTGGGCGCATGTGTTCACTTCCCTCCTTCCTTGCTCCTCACCAATACCATGCCTGACATGTGCAGGGTATTAGACGAGGCCTGTTCACAGATGTTTCACATGAAAGTGTTCCTCCCCCATTTTACCCCTGCCTTTAGAGCCTTCTTGCCAACTGTATCTTCCTTTCTGCAGCCTTTACTCCCAAGTCAAACCTTTCTCACATGTTCCAAAGTCCCTTCCAATGGTCTTTCCTTTAGTTTGATGGCCTTTCTTAAGCTGACAGGGCCAGTGTTCCTGGTGCTGAGCTTTCTTGGGTTTAGCACATCTCTGACAGGGTCTGGATAGTTGAGAATTTTATGAGATTTGCATTTCTCTGATTCCAGTACAGGCTTCCCCAGTTTGATTACACTCTCCTCTCCCTCCCAAAGAAGGGTCACCTGATTCCAGTGATGGTGAGGCATCAAATCTCTAAATTAAATCTTTATGTTTTTTAAATATTATTTTTTTCTTATTTTTTATATTTATTATTATATATTATATTTATTTTATTCATTATAAATTTTTCTTATTCTTTTTTATTATTATTCTTTATGATATGGATGAAGGAACTTATCATGTACTTAATTCACAACCCAGCTACCTTGATCCTTAATGGTATATGCATCTTCAGATAATTTCTCAATATAATAAATGGACCTATCCAAAGTGAGTCCAGCTTATGCGCGCGGCCTGCGCTATGAGTGTCACAATATACTACTAAGTCTCCTTCTTTGAACTTAGTCACTGTAGCTCATTTAGCATTACAAGGCTCTTCTGACTAGTTTTAGATTAATCACGTTTTGATAGGCTTCAGATTGCAACTTTATTAGGGTCTTTGCTATTTTTTCAACATAACTATATGGGCTAATTGTTTTTGTTGAACTGATTACTGATTATATAATAATGGAGGCAGAGCGGGCTATCTACCATACAGAAGTTGAAATGGAGAGTGGCCTGCTCTGCTTTGTTGTCCAATATTGTAGCAAACAGGGTAGCTCTAATTAAATTAGCCCATTGTAAAGGCGCTGAGGCTACGTTTTTAAGTAATATGCTGACTAATTTGCCATTCACTCATTCTACCATACCATTATTATCAGAATGGTATGGTGTTGACAACATTCCTTTGATAGACATCAACTCATTTAACTGTTGTACTATCTGGGCAGTAAAATTAGTGCCATTATCCCTCAAGATCTTCTGTGGGGCATCTGTGCTTATAAATAATATTATCCATACTGAACTTGGCAGTAGTTAGAGCCCCAACATCTTGAATTTCTTTCACTTTTACCTATTTTGTCAGATGGTTGATAGCAACTGTTATTATTTTCCATGGGTTAGGTGAAAGTCTTGTCCATGGGAAGGACTGATACCCCCATTCGAGGGGTGTAAATCCCAAACAGCTTATTAGATTCAATAATAAAGAGTTAAATCTACAATTATATCAAATTTGGGGCTTGTTATAGATTACCCCAAATTTGAGGAAATGGTACACTCCTTTCCCTTAGGACATGTGACCTGGGATATCACCTGACCTGGTCACAAGGGTGGCTTGATCTGGCTAAGGGTCAGAATAGTGGTCAATCCAGAAGGCCAAGAGAAACCCTACTTGGATAAGGCCATGACAATCCTTGAGGCACGTGTCCCCAAATACCCTATATAAATCCCTAAATATTATTATAATAAAACACTTTCATTCATAAGATTTATTTCATCTTATATTTTTATTAAGTTAATTTATATAAATGAATGGAGTCTCGTCCATTGTCACATCTGGAGCCGCCCCTGTCTTTTTGGCTGACGCTAGCCCCTTGCAGTCAGCCTACTTGTTGGGTTCCCCAGCATTAGCACCAGAAAGCGCATCTTGGAGAAACCTGACAGCAAAAATTATGTATTTGTTGCCCAGGTTACTCACAGACAAAGAGCCAACTACATTAATTGACATGTTATGCCAGGCCTAGTCATGTTTAATCAAAAATATATTTCATATCTGACTTTATATGCTTTGCATTTTATCATAATGACATTTATCAAGCACATCTTGTATATCAAATCGCATGGAATCCCAATAGTAACTTGATCAAATAATTCTAGTGTTTTGGTCAATCCTCCATGACTGACGACCTTGTGTGCTTGTGTAATAATCTCCATTTGGTCAGAAGGTTTTGAAAAACTTAGACGCTGCCCTTTTGGGCTTAATCTTATATAAAACTTTATTCCAATAATCAGTGTCAGTTAATGCTTTTTCAATCGCCTTTTGTACTTCATGTGGCTCATCTCCATACTTTTGAGTAATCATTTTTTCATGAAGCTCATTAGCCAAACTGCTCAGGACAGCTACAATAGGAAGTCACAATAGTATGTCTGCATTTGGATGGGACGCTCCAGCTCTATGAATAATTTCATAATCATTAGCTTGTAATTTCAGAGCCCAGCGAGCTAATCGTCCCTCAGGTTCCTTGAGATTGTGGATCCATAGTAATGAGCTGTGATCCATCACTACTTGAAACTTAGTGCCATGAATGTAAACCCAAAACTGTTTACAAGCGTAGATGACAGCCAAACATTCTCGTTTGGTCACCATATAATTACGCTCATGCTTATTCAGTGTCCTGCTGCAATAAGCAACTAGATTCTCCTCGCCATCATCCCCAATCTGAAATAGCACACCACCAATCGCAGTCAATGAGGCGTCAGTTTGTATGATAAAAGGCCTGCTGAAATCTGAATATCGGAGGATAAGTGATGTGCTCATTTTGGTTTTCAAAGCCTCAAATTTTTGTTAGCACTCCTCTGCCCAGCAAAAACGAACTCCTCCTTGTAGTAAATGGAATAGGGGCACATCAATCCTTGAAAACCCTTCTACAAATCTTTGATAGTATCCTACCATGCCTAATAATATTTGAAAATTCTTCATACTCATTGGAGGTTGCATTTTAAATTTAAATTTATTTGAGGTATGCCAACCAGGGGATGGACAGTACCAAATCACAACACCCAAAACGAACAAAAATAAAACTACTAACCAAGTTGGAAGTGGAAACCGCTAACCTACCATGGCAGAGGGTGAGGAGGGGTTGGGGGGTTGGTTTTCAGAAAGACCCTCCCTGATCATGGGATGTTGGTTACAGTACCAGACTAGAGTAGAGAGCCTGGGCGTTGGGGCATCCGCATAGTGGGGGTGGAGGTCAGCGTAGTAAGAGTTTTCCACTTCCTCATCAAGATGATGATGGGAAAGTGATTCAACAAAAGCTGCGAGGAGAATTTCAGCTTCTTTGTGGGCTTCAGGAAGTTGGATGAAAAGGGAGACACTGTGGTGGATGATTTTGGCTGAGGGTTTGAATGAAGCAAGCGTTGTGACATTCATAACAGCAACTTCAGCATCATCAAATAGTTTTGAGATGTCACTGAAGATGGATTCAGGGAAGTTGGGGGGGAAGAAGAGGGTGGGCAGGCCATGCTGGAACTGAGCCACTGACTGGACCACTGCAGTGCGTAGTTTTGGGCACTGAGGAGAGGCCACCGCAGCTAAGGTGAGCTGGTGATCACTTTGGAAGGGGGCTGTATTGGGCAGAGGAACGAAAGGGAAGGGGTAGGGGTTTCATCAAAGTCAGGAAGAAAATTCCTCTTGACCATAATCGCCTTGGCAGAGAGGTTGACCTGTATGCTTACTAATGAGTACATTACCTTATTTTTCAACCTCAGCCAATAGATCCCATGGATTTTGGTTCACTGGAATAGTGGCGTTCGAATTTGGGTGGGTGGGATTGGGCGAATGGGCAGCTGCTTGGGTGCCAATGGTGGTCCAAGCATTGCTCTGATTGACTGGGGTGGATTTAGGTGGGAGAGTGAGGCTGGAGGTTTTGGGGGGCTCATTTTCCACGCAGGCCCACTGAACGAGATTGGAGGGTGGGAGGGGGCAGCAAAGAGCCCCATACTAAACCCCCAGAGGGGGGCTCAGAAGCCGCAGCAGCGGAAGTGGCCTGAGTGCATGCTTTTTTGCATGGTCAAAGCCAAAGCAGAGAGAATAAATCTGCCTACCATTATCAACCTGAGCCCAAAATAAATGATCAGGCGCTGCAGCCACACTAGCGCGGGGTGGGATCTGTTGGGCTATGGCAGGGTGGTGTGGGATGATGGTGGCTGTTGCACGAGGGGCAGCAAGGCGCTCCACACCAGATGGAATAGCAAAGATGAAGTTGGGCTGAGTGCCATAAGCCATAAGCTCCATGACCAACTGGTCATACAAAACCTGGGGTGGAAGGTGGAATGGGAGATTTGCAAAGGATACCACCAGGGTGGTGTCTGAAGGGAGGCAAGTATGGGTTGTGGGAATGGGAGTATTTTTATAAATTAGAGGAGTTTGTGCTGCTGCTTCAGCGTCCTCCTCAGATTGGAACCTGACATCAAAGTAGCCCTTAAAAGGGCGGAAGTCTATATAGCCAGCCAGCACAAAGGCCTCAGTGGCTAGGTCAATAATTGCCTTATTGGCTTATGGGAACAAACGCCCATAGTCTACTATGAGGCAATGGCGAATGGCAGAGTGAGGGAGGGTAAGAGGATGGGGGCGAGAAGGGTGGACGCGCACCAGGTGGAGCGCTAAGTCCCGTGGGGGACAAAATGGCTGGAAGCAGTGGGCGAGCTGTTTGAGACTGTCTGAACACGCTTGCCCGCGGGGCGGAAAACGCTAGGTGGGGGTGCACCGCTGCCCCACACTGGGGTGGCAGGCGGCGGAGCTGAGGACATTAAAGAATAGGCTTGGGCAGACAGCTGTGGATAAATTAAATTTAAATTTAAATCGTTCAAAACTGACTTCGATTGGTAAAAGAAAATAAAGGAGTTTGCATTTTGTTAATTGCTTCCACCTTTTGAGGTTGAGGCTGCAAGCCCTGGAATCAATGACAAACCTGGGGTACTCCAATTATTCTTTAGGGAATTGATATTTTCTAGGTTCTATCTTCATATTAGCCTTCAACAGACATTTGAACACTTGTTTAAGGTGCTCCAGATGTTCAGAAAACGTTCATGAAAAGACATTGAGATTATCCAGGTACACCAGTACGCAGGATACTTTAAGGCCCCCCAAATGGTGTCCATTGCGCTCTGAAAGGTTGCTGGAGCATTGCACAGCCCCTGTGTCTTGCGCATCAGTTGGAACAGCCCTTGAGCAGCAATCATCGCGCACTTTTCCTGTTCCTCTTGAGGAAGTTTAATTTGCCAATATCCTGAGATAAGGTCCATTGCAGTAAAATACATCGCCTCTCCCAGACGGTCCAGAACATCATCAAATCTGGGCAACAGATATGAATCTTTTTTAATGGCATAGAGGCGTCAATAATCAAACACAACTCAATTGCTGTCATCTTTTTATTTTACAATCAAAGCTGGGCTGGCCCACAGGCCTTTAGAGGACACAATCATTCCACTTTTCAGCAATTTGTCTAGCTCTTCTCCAACTTTTTTGTTGCTAGCCCTGGGGTGCAGGATTGGCCTCATTCTAATAGGCACATGTTCCCTGGTGTCAACAAAATGCTGTACTCCTTTTGAACAACTTAAATATTGGTCATCTTTGGTGAAAAGTTCATAGTATCATTCAAATAACTCTAGTGCTTTATCCTTCTGTTGTTCTGATAATCCGCTAAATGATTCTCAAGGAATTACAGTATGTGCCCTGTAGGTTTCAGTCAATAAGCTGAACTCATATAAGTTACCAAATTTTGACAGATGCTTTTAACTTGTCTCTTATAACAAGTGCACAAATGCAACTACTTGATATTCTTGACTTTAATACTTCAGCTAGTCAATTTTCTAATATAATCAATTTCCCCATGCCTTGGTATAAGTATTACAGGCACCATACTAGGTTTCATTTGAGAATGATGCCACAGGATACAACCTCCCGTGTAGTCCTTCTGGAATATCCAGCGTGGTCCCAGTCCTCATAACCAGTTGATGGCCTGGAGCTATTGTCACATCCTTATTCACATGTAGAGGTATTCCTTGATTTTCATTATGGCGGTTGGCATGGGCAGCTTCAATTTCACCGCTGAATATATCCTTCTGGTATTATCCCATTGGAATAAAATATATTGAAAACGTTTGTTGTGAATTTAATATGACTGGACAATAAGCCCAAGGTCATTATGGCGGAATGAATGAAACCCATCGAGATTCAATATGAGTAATGGAAATCTGAGTGCCTCAGAATGAGGCAATATTGGGTTTTTGGGAAATCGCCTTAAATTAGGCGATTGTGAAATTAACAATTGAAGAATTGATGGAGCCAATAAGATATGGCGAATTAAATTACTAAGCTCTAAGAGTTGTAGCATCCAAAGTCGCTACTATGTAGGTGAAATTAGATGATCAAGGGAGGTTGTTGTTAAGTAAGTATAGAGTAAGTGGAATAAAAAGAATAAGCGGTATCAAGTACATTTAATAAAAAGGTTGTGAGAGCAAGTGCTCCATATTTATTTGATAAAGTTATTCTGTTGTTTTGAGGACAACGATCATCATATCGTTGGTCCCTATTGCTCAGTGGGTTAAACCCCGTACCAAGATCTATCAGCATATCTTTTAAATACCACCAAACTTATAACAGTGGTGCTCACTACAGGGGCCCATTGGTCAATCACAAAGCCAACAACCTTCCTCAGTCGCTGGCCATGTTCTATCAGGATTGCTCTGGCAAAGAGTCTTTTTGAGATACTGCAACCATTGAATATGCAGAACTCAAGCTTGCCTTGGACGCTGCGCTCCAGTGGAAAAAGGAGTTTCTCCAGGAGTTTCGCATATCGATAAAGTGCCTTTATTTGAACGCAATGGAAACATCCATGAATTTTTTAAGCAATTTGAATTTGCAGGAAGGAGCTTCAGATCAGCATAAAGCCAAATCATCAATATCCACTTTGGATGTTGACAGCACTGACCAAGTTGTTTGCTATCTTCCTACCAGTTCCGCTACCTATCAAAAAGTGAAAGATACTGTGTTGTGGTTATTCAGAGGGACTATGAAAATGGCACAGCGGAAGCTGAATTCTTAACAATTGGGTTTCAGCATAATGAGACCTCACCAAATTTGCTGATCGCTTTATGATGGAAGCCCATGTGTTAATTGGGGCAGGAACTTTAACTGAATCAGATGTATGCATAGCATTGACCTCCGCTGTGAAACCATCCCGTGAGCTTTTCAATACCATGGCTCCATATTAAAAAGTTGGTATCCCATTGCTTAAACTCGTTCAAATCTTGCACCGGTTATCCGCTAACTTCCCTCCACCCAACATAGAGCAGAATTATATCCTAACTTCTGCTGAACCTTCTTATTTGAGGAAGTTATCTCTTCCAGTTCAGCATCTATTTGGTAACCCCCAGCCGTATTATCACCACACGCCTCATCTTGAACGAAGTTGCTGCCAGCAGTTCAACTATTGGGAAGGGTCTGTTTACAATTCTTGACCCCCGCCTAACTTTTGGAATGGGCCATTTCACAACAATCGTGGATGCAGATCTTACAGGATCAATTGTTTCTTGTGTGATCGTTCTGGGCACTTGGTCAGAAGTTTTCTTCATCGTCAGGTTTATTCCCTCCTGCAGGGACAATACAATCAGGGAAAATTCAGAGCGGAGTAGAGATGGGACTCTCTACTTCCGCTATTTTACTCAAAACTTCCCACCTGAACCTATCTTAGTACACTCAGTGGAAGCTCCCTTGGCTGATGTGTCAGTATTATATCAGCAGCCAGTTGGAGGGGTGAATATTTTAACACAAGTGCAGTCTGCGGCTATGTCAGAAGAGGGGTCCCAGTTGCAGGTTGAGCTGTATGCTTGCCAGATGTTAGACCAAGTTTCACCTGAAAAGTTGGACCCCTCCTTTGATGCCCCTTTCTTACAAGCGGTAAGCGTCTCTTGTCTAGTCAACACTATAATCAAACAATACCCCAGTATTGGCGAGGGGATTGTGGGTTTTCTTGAAAACAGAGATTTCATAAATATCTATGTCATAAACAGTTAAGATGCATCTTACTCCGAATTTACTTACTGTGACCTGGTTGTAGCTAAAACCCATGTCCGTGCCATCATAGATACAGTTGCCCCTGTCAATATAGTCGCCACCAAGTTGGTGGCCAAATTGTCATAAAAACCAGACGTGGACCATTGGGTGGTATATGAAACTGCTGGAGCGGATAACACAGTCTCTGAGGGAGCATACAGTGCGCTTCCATTGCGGTTTGGCTCTATTGTTGTGGTAGCCCCAGCTATAATGCTACTGAATAGCAATTATGATCTGCTGGTTGGAACCGCCTTCTTGGGACACTATGGGGCTGTTATTGATATGATGGACCAGACTTTTTAAATATTGGGTCAGAGGATCCCAATTCACTTCACCTCTAGTGGAGTGCCAAATGATCTGGTGCATATGGGGAATATCAATCTAGCTTATAGTGATGGAGTAATCCCAGTGCGCTACCATCAGTTAAAGGGCAAAACCCGGGCCCTCCCACAACAGATTTATGAATAGCAAGGGCTGCTGCTCCGAGCTGCTGGACCTATATCTATTCCATCTGGGCATAAAGTTATAGTAAACACTGATTTGGTGATAGAAGTTCCAGATTGACTCTATGGGGAAGTTATTGGGCCATATCAGCAGTCATGGTTCGAGCCTCATGTGGCCCCAGGTATTATATTACCAGGGCAGGGGGAGGTCAAAGTTTTGCTTGCAAATTTACTTACGGTATTACTGCAAATCCGCCGCCACCAAATAGTGGCATATCTACACTTTATCCCCATTAAGGAGGTTAGTTCAGTTTATGAATTTTGGGTCACTGGAGGAATTTGGTCTGCCTTTCAAACCACAGCTCAATGTAATGGCAGTAGTATTGCACAATGAATTAATGGGGCTGTTAGGACCACAGAAGGATAGGGAAATCGCTTTATTTTTGAAAATATAAAGAGATTTTTGCTTTCAACGACCATGATTTAGGGTGCGCGCGAAGGATGGTTCTTAAGCTGGACACTGGAGATCATCATCCCATCAGGTCAAGGCCAATCCGCCAATCAAGGGTGGTGAAAGGAGTAGTAACAAGGAAATTGATAATCTATTAGCGTAAGGGATGCTTGAACCGTCAAAGAGTTTATGGGCTTCTCCAATTCTGATTGTAAAAAAGAAGGACGGTACTAATCATGTAGTAATTGACTACTGGAAGCTCAACAGCATCACCAAAAAGGACTCTTATCCCTTAACACGGTTTGACAATGCTAGATCGGCTTGGGGGAGCCCGTTTCTTCTTAGCTATGGACCTGATCTCAGGTTACTGGCAAATCAAGTTGCCATTGGCAGAGCAGGAAAGTGCTCTGTAATCACTTCCAAAGGACTTTTTCAACCAACTCAGATGCCGCAAGGGCTGTGTAACGCCCCAGCTACTTTTCAACGAGCAATGGATACTATTCTGGGGGACCTAAAACTGTCATGTGTCCTTGTATACCTTGACAACATTAATGTTTTCTCATGAACCTTCTCTGAAAACCTCAATCATTTAGAAGCTGTATTCCGCCATCTCGCTGAGGCCAACATAAAGATCAAACCTCAGAAATGCATTTCTTTTAAGGGCCAGCTGAAGTATCTGGGGTTTGTAGTTGATGCCACAGGGTTGCAACCTCAACCAGCCAAGGTGGAAGCTATACATAAAATGACTCCGCCCAACAGCAAGCGGGATATACAGGTATTTTTTATGGTTGGCTATTACCGGCGCTTCATCCCTAACTTCAGCTGTATTGGGGCCCACTATTCGAGTTGTTAAAAAAGAACACTACGTTTGAATGGACTGAACGTCAGCAATGCGCTTTTGATACGCTTTGAGTGGCGTTAACTAGTGCACCGGTGTTATGCTATCCCAATTTCAAAAAAGAGTTCATCGTTCAGACGGATGCATCCCTTTCTGCTGTAGGAGCAGTCCTATCCCAAAAAGACGAGGAATGGGAAGAGCATCCTGTAGCATATTGCAGTTGTAGCTTGAACAGTCATAAATGCAATTATACTGTGACTGAGCGCGAGTGTTTAATGGTGATCTACGTCTATAAACAATTTCAGGTGTACTTTCATGGGGTAAAATTCAATGTTGTAACAGATCATGCCTCGCTACACTGGTTAAAAAACTTAAAGAACCAGAAGGGCGTCTATCCCGATGGGCTAATAAATTGCAGGCATACAATTTCGAAATTTTAAATCAAACTGGAGCAAAACACCAGAATGCCAATTGTTTATCAAGATTACCCACAATTGCAGTTACAGCAGATCTGAGCGATATCATGTTTGATAAGATGCTTAGTGGCAAGTACAATGATGAACCGCCCCCAGTCATCAAGGTATTGGACGAAATAAGGGCTAATATGTTCCTGAAAAGTGTAGAATTGTATAAGCAGATAGGGGACACTACCGTGAATATTCCAAGACCTTCCACCTGCCTAAATATTATTATGAGCGCACACCGAGTGGTTGGACATGGTGGAGTATGTAAGGCCATGGAATTATTGCGACCTCAGTATTACTGGGAAAGCATGAACTTCAATGTACTTGATACTATCTCCTCCTGTCTTCAGTGCCAAGTGGAAAAGTTGTTCCGCCAAAAGACTTCATACTGGTTAGTGAAGCCACACTTCGCCTGGCACACCACTTTGATTGATGTTGTGGGTCCCTTACCAACAGGGGCAAACTGTTCCAAATACATCTTGGTAACAATTGACCACTTGACCAGGTGGGTGGAGGCATGGCCAATACGTGATTTAGGGGTGCTAACGGTGGCCAAGTTTGTTATGGAGTGTATAATTCAGCGATATGGCTGTCCCCAGTTCATCCTTACTGACAATGGAACTAACTTCACTTCCCACATTCTTCCAAAGCTTAATGAGCTTATGGCCATCTGAGGGGTTTTGACAACCCCATACCATCCTGAATCTAATGGAATTGCGGAGCGGGTCAATGGGACTTTAGTGAACACACTCTGTAAATTAGTAGCAGATTGACCCTCAGATTGGAGCTCCCTTTTGTCCACCGCCATCTTTGCTTATAATATTAGTTGTCATTCTGCTATGGGGGGAAAGCCCATTCCAATTGCTTTACAGATGGCACCCCGCTCTGCCTGCCCTCTTATATGCTTGTGTAGAGGACACTGGCTGTATGGATCTGCAATGCTATTTGACCGTCCTAACAAATATGCTAATTAAATTACGAACTGAAGCGTACTCATTCAGCCTAGCCAAGAGAATCAAAAGCCAGGCTGCCAATCAGGTATGATGGAGTGACCTAGCACAGTTTAAAGATGGAGGCATAGTATTATTCCATGATCAACACGGGTTCATCTGGAAGCACAAGCTGGCCAGTATCTGGATTGGACCATTTGAAGTCATTGAGAAGACTGGTATAGATGCATATACTTTCAAGGACCCTACTAGCGGCCAGTTCATTAGCCAAGTTCATGCAAAGTTCTTCAGGCGTACAAACAATAGAATCCTTATTGTCCAGTCAATAAGGGGGTAATGTTGTGAATTTGATATGACTGGATGATAAGCCTGAGGTCATTATGGCGGAATGAACGGAACCCATCGGGATTTGATATGAGTAATGGAAATCTGAGTGCCTCAGAATGAGGCAATATTGGGTTTTTTGGGAAATCGCTTTAAATTAGGCGATTGTGAAATTAACAATTGAAGAATTGATGGAGCCAATAAGATATGGCGAATTAAATTACTAAGCCCTAAGAGTTGTAGCATCCAAAGTCGCTACTATGTAGGTGAAATTAGATGATCAAGGGAGGTTGTTGTTAAGTAAGTATAGAGTAAGTGGAATATAAAAATACGCGGTATCAAGTACATTTAATAAAAAAGGTTGTGGGAGCAAGTGCTCCATATTTATTTGATAAAGTTATTCTGTTGTTTTGAGGGCAACGATCATCATATCGTTGGTCCCTATTGCTCAGTGTTAAACCATTTGCCAAGATCTACCAGCATATCTATTAAATACCACCAAATTTATAACAACGTTTTTGCGATGGCTTGCAGGCTTTATAATATCATGAGAGTAATAAATTGGAAATTATTGGCCCAATATTGTCAAGATTTTCTTTTTAAAATCTCATGAGATCCCATAGGTTCTTAAAAAACTAGTTCCAATTAATATGTCATAAAGGCATTTGGAAGCACTATTGATGGTGCAGCTACTACCAAAGCTCCAAATTGCAGTGGCAAGGCGCTGTAAGCTCCTTCACTCTTAGTGCTGTTAAGGCCTGCAGTCCCATATTCCTGATGGTGGCCAATGTATGGAGCTGTTTTCAAGTTTTTACCAACTTTGTGGAAACAATGTTTACAGGTGCTCCACTATCAACAATATCTACAACTTTAATCTTATTTGACCATAATATCCACGTAAGTGCACTCAGAAATTAAGAATCAATAGAGTCTACTAAGTGAATATGGGTTAATTTAGTTAAGAGTGTGCTTCAGAATATTCCTAGTACTGGTACATTCATTGATGAATGTGTCAATTGGCATAGCTATATTCACCCCTTTCAAGATTGGGTATCTGCTGCATTATTCATCCCTTTGTCTGTAATATTCTCAATTATTTGTTTCACATACAGTTTATGACTACTTCAGAGGCTTCAGGTATGACAAACTTACTCTGAGAGCGAGTTATCACATGTATTCATAGAATCTTCATTTGATACTAAAATATAATTCGTTTCATTGCTACACAAAGCCCCATGGCCTGCGTATTCTTGTCAATCAGGCGGGACTAGTGTTTTTGGCACAATAGAGCATCCCACTTATTGTGCTTGTTCTTTTCTCTCCTCTTGTGCATTATCAGGAAGGACTACATTGACATTATGCTGATGGCATCAAGAAGCAAATTGTACATTATGGTTGAAGTTGTAGCAAGTATCTCATTCATTGGGCGTGGGGCCCTTGTATTTGAGTTTTGCTCAGCTTTCACAGGCGTATCACTGTCAATCATCTTATTGGTTTTGAAGGGTTTTCAGCAGAGGCAGCAGGTCCTGATCTTTATCCAGTATTAGGAGGGCTGTAATTTTGTGAACATCTGCGCAAATAATCAACCAACTCAGATGTTTCAAGGTTTTGCACAAATGCAGGCAATAATCGTTTCAACAAATTTTGGTAAGGTTCTAATGCATGTTCTAGTGCAATCCTAGCGTCAAAATCAACTATAGCCTTTGCGTCTAAAAGAACTTGAGCTTTGCAATAGAATCAATCCACAAATTCATCAATTGCTTCATCTTTCTTAGAGCCAATGTTCATAAACTTAAATTTTCAGTTGTCATTTGTTCTGGACCTCCTAATTCATGAAGCATAACCTCTTTAACTTCAGAGTAGATTAGGATTTCATCAATGTGAAGCATAATCAACTTAATGCTCCACTCATCCAAGCAGTTGATCAAAGTGGCTGCTTTGTTATGGTCACTGGCCCCATACATGGCAATTTAAAAGCATTTTGATATATGTATTTATACTTCCATTCTTTACAAAAGCAGGCAGGTTTTCTGGTTTGTAATTATCACTTTCCCATCCATGGTTATCATGATAACTCCTTTATTGACTTGAGCCAGGCGTACTAGGGTGCTGAGGCATTGCACCATGGGTTGAGGTTTTGGGGTTGGCAAAGCAACCATATTTCTAAGCAATTGTCACCGTAGCCCAGCATCTGTTTCAGTAGCTACTTCCAAAGCTTCATCCTCATAATATTCAGAAGAGTTTTCAGTTGAGTGGTTTGTGGCACACTGACAACGCCCGTCATCCAAAGCTTGGATTTGATCATTATTTCATTTTCTCAATTGACATGTTTTCGATCTTTTAACTTTTATTTTGAAGTTTCCTCATTCAAGCTAGTAGTTTATAGTTGCACGGTGGAAATCACTTGATCCTTTTCCTTAATTGCATTCTTGCACTGGTTTACTTATCCTTGAAGGATATTGTTTTAATTGATAAATAGCGGTAACATCCTCATTAAGATTATTGATCTGTCAATTAAGATACTTTTTAGAGTCTTGATTTTTTTTCATTTGCTACCCGTTGGCCTTCAAATTGTGTGTGCCAGTAGTTGATTATTTTTGTATATTCATCCTTTATCTGCAAAATTTGGGTTTCTCTGAAGCATTAAAGGAAGTCTGAGTGATATTGCTAACCCAAGATTATTAACTCCTCTTTCTTCTAAGAGATTTTCAAAGATGGGATGCAATCTGTCATTTAGCTCTTTTCTAATTCTGCTACCCAGTCATTAGCCCGAGTGGCTAGATTATAATTTGCCTCCAAACTAGAACGGATCTCAGTGAAGTTGGCTTCCAATTACTTATTCAAGATTTGACCCACCTGGCTGGAATTGCATGAGAAGTTTACCAACTCAGTAATGGCTGCATAATGGTGGGCAATTGTCATCTAAGAATTTCTGAAGGTAAGATGTACAAATCTAATTAAGTATTGGGTGATATTTTCTATCCCAATTAAATTGCATCAGATTTGAGCTACACTCAATTAATGATGAGCTACAAATCTCGTCCACAACATATCTTGCTGCTGTTGGCAATAAAAAGATTGCTACTATTGTCCGTGGGCCCAAGTCCCATTTGATGCCCTCTTAACAACTGATGTTCAAGATGTTCCAGCTCTTCAGGTGAAATGGGTTTGTCAGGGTAGGTAATAATGGATACATCCAGCCAATTAATCTGGTAAATTGTCATTTCAGTATTCCCATTGGGCCCAATAATGGTTCTAAATTTTTGTTTGTGATTGCTAACTGTTGGAAATCTCAACAGTTTAAATAAAGCCTCAACTTGGGGCTTTGAACTTGTTACTTTGGGCAATATCAACCTATATTTACTATTATTAATCTACCAATTGATACTTTGTTGGGTCTAAAGCCCAAAATCATTATTAACTTTGATTTACTTAGCATCGTCCAAATTCAATTGATATTGGATGAACTCGAGATAAATTATCAAACTGCTCCACTAATTGATAATCCTGGCTGATAAACCTTAGCTAATATTCTACCCTGGAGGGAACAAATCCCTTATTTCAATGTTATCTTATCTCAAACTTCACCTTATCTTATGAGTACTTTATCTGTTACCTACTTCTCTTTATCCTCTAAAAGATTTAGGATAATATTTCCTAATCTATTCCCAATTCCACCAGGGTACATGTTGATCAATCCTTGTATCCCTTATCTTATCTTTTCTCTTCTTAGCACTATTTAAGATGCTGATTATTTGATTAATAAAATAAATTTTACACTTTACCTTTTTGGCTCTTTAGTAGAAGTTCATTTTCTCTCTTAGGACCTCTGAACCTGCCTAGGTTAAGTCCCTTATTATTAACTATTAGGACTTCTGAACCTGTTGTTAAGGTTAAGTCCTACTCTCACCTGTCCACCTCATCAAGCTTTGAAGGGCCCGCCTTCAGACCTCTCTTAGTCCCAACACTCCCCTTATTGGCGTGGTCATCTGTGTTCCCAGCCATGAGCACCACTTGTTGAAGTTTTTGTCCTACTTTGGATGGCTGGTTCTTCTTCTGCGGTATGGTGGAGTTTTGAACATCTATTATATGGTGACAATAGACCATTAGTGACTATAGTTAAATATAACTCCTTGATAATAGCACTTTGAAGTCGTATTCTTCTGTCATTACTTGTACAATGGCATGCTGCCCTGATCTTTCTGATTACAAGTAAATTTTTGACCTAATACAACATAAAATTATTTAACACAAAAAATCTTATAAATTAACTATGAACTTGTGGTAATAGTTGATTGTACTTTAATAGTATTAACTAGGAGATAATTTATAGGGTTCTATGTTTACCACATCTTACCTATGACACCTCATTTCCAATGACACTTGGCCAGAGAAACACGTATAATGTTCATTTGAGGGTCTACAATCCTTTCAACTCAGGGCATCTCACATGACCTCAGGGTCAGTGTTAATTTTGTCAATTATCTCAAGACAGAGTCACTGATGTGTCTGCAAATAGCTGAACCAATGCTTTTCTCAAGCAGTAGCAGCACATACCAAGACAATTCATACCATTAGTTAGTAATTAATTTGATCAAAAGCTCAATCAGCATTAAATTCTAATTTTTCATAGACTAACAAAGCACATGTGCCTGAGTCATCAAGTCAATTATTATTATAAAGTCCACCTAACCAACAAAGTTCTCAGGCTCATGTCATCATAGTTAAATATTATTATGTGGAATCACTAGTCTGCGGATCCCAAGCTTTGCATAAGTGTGGGATTTTCCTGATCCATAATCACTGATATCTGATTTAATCCATAATAAATTAAGCATGTCTACATTATTATGTCCCTATCAATTATCTGATGATTAGGCCCAGTCAACTTCTCAACACCCACACTTGCAACCTGACCAGGATGGCCTGGCTGTGAAAAGCAATGGGACCTAACCCTTCCACCAGCAAGATGGAAAGAACCTTCACCGCAGGCTGGGTTAGGAGGAACTTCCTCACTTCAGGGGAAAACTATAATTGATAAATGGTATTTCCGTTTGTAACACCAAACCAACGTCACACCTTTTAGAGTATAGAATGACAAAGGATCAAAACTTTAGTTGCTCAATTATGTCATGGAGCGTGCATTTAATAATAGTACTGGCTTGTAACTCTGTTTGAGTGAACACCCAGAACCCCAGCCAGAATACCTAGGTACAACCATCCATATTGATAGATGAAAAATAAAAAAGCAACTGTGAGGACTAGCTAGGGATTTACAGAATTGAAAATTATCGCCACTAATTGTTCAACGAAACTCTTTATCTCACAATTAAATTTGGATACTTCTATGAATTTTTGTTGAAAACCAAAATGGTGGAAAGATAAAAAATAAAATGATAGAAGTATCTGTCAGAATCCACTGCCTAAATGCTTTCTACATGGGGAACTGAAGCTAAGTGCGCTACTGTCAAGAATATATAATGATTTGGTTCCATCAGATCATCAATACAAAACGTTTTTGATACTGAGTCAGATCTTATCTGACTGGGCGGATTGGAATCAAATTTTTTAGCAAGAATATCCATTCCACTTCAACCATGCTTGGCACAATGATGACAACGCCTTTGGCGGATGGCAGGTTGCACCCACAGTCAGACCACATATAGTCAGATCCATTGGATCATAAAGGGATTGTATACGCCCATACTTGCTGGGTATGGGCTCATTATTAAAACTGCTGGAGGAACCTGACGGATGGGAATATTTAATCCCAAAACTAACTTGGTCCCTTTATTCTCTTTGGAATGTGAATTGACCTCCCTAGTGGAACTCAAATCTGAAGATACCCCCTCCTGGATACACTCACTATTTGTCTTCCACTGGCGATGGCTTCTACCCTCTACCATATCCTATCACGAATTCTGAATTTTACCCACCAACTCTTTGGTGGTAATCATAGGTGGAAGAGTCATAATTTGCAAGGTATATGCTGTTACACACCTCTCATTTACCACATGGGCTAAAGTTTTCCAGGATGACAAAAGTGATGGCCACTGACATTTCTCCTATCTTATTTTGAAATGTTAAGTTCTCTTGATCTAGCTGCAGGGATTGTTCCCCAAGGCTTACAATAGAGTATATTTTTTTATTTCAGGCATTAGGCCTGATAAAACATTGGCATATAAATTATATAATTAGTATTAGGCTTTAGACCTGATTAAATATCAAATAGTATTTTATAAACTGATGTCAATAATAGTAGTAAGTTAATATTGGTTAAATCAATTAATATATTGTAATCTCAAAGTTGAGGCTTCACCTAAATAAGGTGAAGTCTGACATAGCCCCCTTTAAGCCTTGATTGAGGGTGACAATGATTTTTCCAGGGTAAGAAAGCTTTGTAATGGTTCTAAACTACCAGAGTTGGGCTGAATATGATGACTTAAGTTAGTCAGGTTAGGTTTATCCCCTTGTAAGAGTTGAGGTCAGTCTCATAAACTGTAGGCAGTCAGTTTTATGACAGAGTGTTCCATATTCCATTCACCTGAAAAAATTTGATCTTGAAGGAGCGGGGATCCTAAGGTTTGGTTCCAAAATAGTTTTATGTTGCAAAGCTCAAAGTGGTATACGTTCTTTTCAATAGAGTCAGTAACACCAGATTGGGAGTTGAGGTATTTAAGGGACAGAGGAGTGTAGGCAGTACTGGATATTTCTGGTAGATGGGAGAAAAGAAAAAGTAGAGATGGGCAAATGAGGAACTGACAAAAAAGCTTCATAAAGCATCTGTATAGATATCTTCAACAAAACCAGAGGCTGAACCCAAAAGCAGCTCCAGTGATGGAGGAAGCAATCTGATGCATGGACAAATATCAGCACCCTCCTTGAAAACTTTGAGTGGGAGTTACAGGTGAGGGAAGGCTTGGTAACATGAGTCCAAGCCATTACATCAAGGTTTAGATAAGTTAGTTTAGCTAAGAACTTGGAAGCAGATACCTGTGGTTAGGCTTTTAGAATTGGTAAAATTAGCCTGGCCATCTAAATCCTTAAGGTTCAATCTGATTTTAGGCGGTGGTTTTCTCTGGGTAGGTTTTCTGATACCATGCAGCTAATTCAGCTTGAATCTAGAACAACCTCAAGTTTTTAGGAATAGTTTGATCCAAAGTAGGAGCCAAAATGGCAAGTGGAAAAAATTTAAGTTTTTTATCCCAGTTGACATGAAGGCAAGGGATTTTGGTTTTGGCCTTGCATAAGTTCAAGACAGCGGCTGGGCAGTTTAAAACTGATTTTTAAGCATGGATAAGTCATTATAAAGAGAATTATGGAGTCAACAATTAAATTGTCTAAATAGCAATTGGAAAGCAGTTTGGTAGTTGTGAAAACAATTGTCTCATTGTGGAGGTGTTGAGGTTATATTTGAGATGGTGTACTGTCTAAGCTTGTTGCCTTTGATCTCAAGGCATTTGGAATTGATAGCGTTGCTAGCCAAGTTGGAGAAAGTGGAGCCCACATTGGTGAGAGGAGAGCGCGTAGCTAAAGTTGAGGAGATAAATGCAGCAAAATTGGCTCAAAAAGGCTTTATAGCATAAAGAGAAAAGAGGTAAATTATGTGGCAGGTAGGTGAAGGCAGGAGATTTTTGAGCACAGCTTTTCATTAATATTTTAAGTCAATCAGGTAATAGCTTCTTAAATATTATAAATTAGACCGGGTTTCATCAGGAGATTTTGATTCTTTGATGTTGATTGAAAAATCTGAAAGTTTTAGTAAAAGATAAATAACAATGATAAATGAAAGAGTTAAAATAAAATAATGGGAAAAGGGTGAAAATAAGTTTTGGAAACTATGATTTTTTTCTGCAGCAGCGAGGAGTTTCAGCACGGAGAAATGATGAGGGTGCTGAGGCATTTGAGTTGGCTGCTTCATCAAAAAAACATAGAGAAGCATTGGCACCAGGAAATGGTTAGTGAGTCAAGGCATTTGGTTTAGCTGTATCAATTATGTAATTTGAATAGCAAGAAGCATTGACTACAGGAATTGGAGAGGCATCAAAGCGTTCAGTTTGGCTGTCCTGATTTAATTGTTAAAAGAGAGAGGAGCTTCAGCGCAGGTAAGCAAGGTAAGTGCAGAGGCATCTTTATCAGCGAGCCAGATTTTATCAGGAGGAGACTTTAGCTCAGGCGCAAAATTAGACTTGACTTCTTTAAAAGCAGGTTTCAAGTATTTTGTGCAGCTTAAAAATTAAATGCTATTTAATAATCTCAGTAGAGGAGAATAATTACTGTGCCAAAGCACTTGATTCAGTTGGGCTGTTTAATTAGCTGTGAGCCTCACATCAGGGAAAAAAGTGGTGAGGTATTAATTTGGTTTGTCTGCTCCATTTAGCTTGTTGAGAGGTTTCTGCTCAGCCACAAAACCAAACTCAAAATTTTCATGAACTTTGGCATTGGTAACATCTGAATTTATGGCTGTAGCAAAAACAGGTTTTTCTCAGAGATCTTCATTACATGAAACCAATGAGTGAGGCAGGCTCTTTTAAATTTAGTGAGAAAAGCCTAAGCTTTAGTAAATTATCCCAGGCTTTTTCTGGGATAGTTGGGTAGATTTGGCGGCGCTCTCTCAGGAGTTAATCTAGCATTGGAGTAAAAATATCATGATTTGTATTATTATAAACAATATCTGGACTTTCTATTTCACTTTGTCATATTTTAGAGTTAATAGTCAATACCTGAAATTTATTCAGTATTATCTTCAATATATCCTTGATTATATCAAACTATTTTTCACAGTATTGAACATTGTATACCCATTTGATTTCACTTTTCACTTCTTTCATTGATTTTGTCATCATTTTAATTAGTTCATGGCTCAACCTGTCCATAGCACTTGTAACATCCAGGTAGGTTTGAGCTCAGTCAAATTCCTAGTAGTAGAACCAGCTTATATCCACATGGTAGTGGGGCTTCTTCTTATATTGTTACATCCTATTTGGATTTTATGTTGTCTTAGGGTGATCAACCTTTTTACAATGGCAACTCAGAGTGCCCCTGTAGTAAGCACCAGATCTCAGCTTAGCAATCTTTTGGCAACAGGCTGAAGATAAATTATTGACTACTCAGAGGTGCCAGGAAGGACAACTTAGGTTGGAACTTAACCTTCTATAGAGGATCAGAGGTTCCTAGAAATTATTAGTGGCTGGAGATATTTCAAACCTAGATTGTTGGACTTTAAACTAGAATAAGTATAGGCTGTAAAAAGTACTTTATAAGTAAAAGGTTAGTACTATTCAAAGCACTAAGGAAAGATCAAGAATTTGATGAGTGATAGGAGAATTATATATATGAGAATGGAAGGAGATTCAGGAATGCAGGAGTCGATGGCACAGTCCAGGTTCAGAGTTTAAATATATTAGTATTCCCTGTTGAAGGCTGGACTAAGATCAATATTGGTAACAAAGTTAAATGGTTTCCATTTTCTGTTATTAGGAAGCCAATAGGTGATAAGGCATAATATGTGACTTAAGGTGGTTATGGGGTGAGTAGAAGGAATAAACAATGAACACATTATAAGCCTAATATCTATATAAATAGTAACTCAGTTTAGGCATTCTTCCTTATCTCATCAGCTAGTGGAGCACTGAAGGGATGTGCTTCCAAAATTTGTTAGCTTATAAACTCAGCGTTATTATGGGAATTTGTTTAGTGCTTGAAAATACCAGAGTATCAGTAATTTCAGGAGTTGGCCTAATAAAACTCTGTTAGATAAATTATAATGATAAAACTGGGATTTACCCCCAATTATATATTTTGTTTTTAATTTTATTTGAGGTGGACTGACCTGGGGATGATATCGCACCAATTAAGGGAATCAAAGAAATGAGTAAGGCGGATGAAACTCAGAAAACCTCCATGCATGGCATATGATAGGCCAGGTTTTCCATGGACCGCCTTTGCTATTCGCTATCTCAGTTCAGGGCATTGGTGCGCAACGCCAACAGTCATAGTAGTCCCCTACCCAAAGTTTCTGTACCAGAATTGAACTCAGGGAGGAAGTGGTAGAGGGTCCATATTCTATCACTGGGGTATCCTCCCCTGCCCCAAATAGAAATTAAATAGTAGTTTTAAATTGATGTCAATAGTAATAATAGTATAGTTGACATCAGTTAAAGCAATTAATATATCAAGACTATAAAGTTGTGGATTTGCATAAATTAAGGCAAAGTCTAGAATGGAATAACTCTGTCAATACTCATTATTTGTGATAGGTAATGCCTGGGGGTTTTTAAAGTAACCTTGGTATCAACCACTTGTTTTTCAACAGTTTTGATTTTTATTTCTCCTTAAGCATTGAAAGAGATTCCTTCTAAAGCACCTACTGGATTGAGAAACTTTTGTTTTTTGTCCTGATATAGTATAATGTAACGTTAAGGAAGAAGCAGGGTACTCAAAAAGAAAAGATATTCTTCCTTGCTGGAATCTTTACAAAGCAAAACTAAAGAATATCGTAGCTGAGGAGGGAGAGAAAACCTTCTTTCATATTGATAAAACCACCATACATATGCATGAACTGAGTGCCAATGAGCATGTTGTAATTGTTGTACAAAGGCAAGGATGGTGCTGATAGAACAGATTTTCTGGTTCATATGGGTAAAGAGTAAGCTCTGATAGCACAAGTTTTGTTTAGACCAGAAGTTCTGTACTCTTGCAAATATTCTGTATAAGACATCAGCATAATAAAACTTTTCTTTTTCGCTTAGAGTAACTTTCAAGTAATTTTAACAAAAGTACAAAAGTCAAACTGAGCATCCGCCTACCTCCCCCATTTGCTCCCTGATGACCTCAGATTCTCCGTCAGCTGCTCCCATGTGGGGCAGCAGTAAAACCCCACCTAACATTTTCCATCCGGTGGGAAACATGCTCATACTGGTTTGTCCAGTCCCAAAAAATCATTGGTTCAGTTCATTCCGCCCTTGGATCTCGCCATCCACCTTGCATGTGCTCAGGCAGTGCCTCGCAGCTCACTCATTCTCCCCCACTCCCAGCTGCATTTTAGCCTTCAGGTCAAATATGGGAAATTGTTCCCATACGCCAAAAAAGCTATTGGTTACATGGTCTAGGAAGTGATGCTGCCAGCTGGTTTTATAGATTATCGCCCCATAAGGGGTATTTTGATCTAGGCTTCACTTGTGAAGAGACGCCTCCACTGCAGCCACCGTGCCCCTGGTTTTCCAGGGCACCCCTATCCCAACAACGTGCACCTGGCTCCCCACAGACATCACTATGGTGGTTCAGTTTGTGGCGTTGCCCACTCACCTTCCCCCCACGGTGCTCCATCAGGAGTTGATGGAAGGTTTGGCAGCGTATGGCTCCAATCCCATCCTTCATTTTGTGGTCCCCAATGGGGCCACTCGCCTCACTGGGCCTTGGGCATTTGCCACAATTAGCCCAGAATTTTATAAAATCGCTCAATCAAACATCACATGCTGTCATTCCTTCTGCCCCCAACCACCCATTCTGGGCCCGTGTTGAGGGTGGGCTGACCATCTGTTTGTCCTGCTTCAAGTTAGATCACTCAAAGCATAAATGTCCCTCTCTTGATGCTTCTGCAAAACCTGCATTGTCTCTGTCTGGCCTCCAATTTGCCATGCACCCCACTGCCTTTCTGGTATGGGGTACAATCATTCCACCCCTTTTTCCCCAAATCCTGATGCTGCTACGGATTCCACAGCTACCAATCATCCCCCTCCTCAGTCCAGTGCCACCTGAGCCTCACCCAATCAGGAATCATCCTGAACAACAGTCCAGTCCCACATTATTTTTAATCGCCAGTCTTAACCCATCAATTAACTGACCCCAATTTTCAGTATGACTTCTATCCATGGACCTCATTGGATGAAATTGATAATTGAGTAATGTAATTAAGGAATTGAAAACCTGAGTCAAAGAGTTTTTTCCAGGTACAGCACCCAATTCAGGTCCCTCAAAGTTTTTATGCCCCCTGACCAAATGCCTCCATGTTCCCATCTGACCACCAGCTCACTATTGCAGCAGCTGCTCACCCAGATATTTGTGACATCCTTGATATGATTGATTTGTCAGTGGCGATGCTTGCTAAGGAACTCCCTCCTCCCATTATTGCTCTGACCATAGCCCTGCAGGGCAAATGGGACATACTAAACCTCCATAAACAAGCAAATATTGCCATCCAGAAAGTTGTTATTGCTTCACAGACCAATCCAAAAGTCACCTGCTCCACCGTTGCTTTATTATCACAGCTTCCTTTCATCCACCTTAATGCAGAGAATTTCTTTTTCCAAATACTTAGGTACAATATTTGATGCAGGTAATTTCTGCACCCAGCCAATCATCCACCTATCATTCCCATGTCATTGATCACCCCACACCATGGCTCTCCACCTTGACCTGCACTCTTGCCTTTGATATAAACTCTGATGTCAAAGATGAGCCCCCCAATCCCCCTTCCCCTTCTGCCATGGTGGGTTGAGTGGCTTTTCGCTGTCCCACCTGGTTGGTTGTGTTCTCATTCATCTGTATTTTGCCGCTTGTTTTGGGTGGTCAAATTTTTCTGTTTGGGTAGGTCTGTTTGTTCATTTTTTAGCTCTTTGAGCTTTGTTAATTTCCGCCCCTTATTCAGCATGCCTCAAATAGAATTTAAAAAACATCAGCATGACTTTCTTGATAAGTTTTGATGATATAACGTTGGTAGAAGAACCTTTATCAATGATGGACATGACTCTGACTATCTGAATGATGCCCTCTACTTTTTTGATAGTTCCACCAAAGCTGTGTGGAAAAGAAAGGACTTCCTTGAGACAGGAAGTGGATTTGAGTTTTTGAGCGGTCTCAGGATATTGTAACTTGTTTGATTGTAAGATGCAAACATGTTAAATTTTTTAATCATCAAGGCAATATACTAATAAGCATCACTAGTTGTATAATAATTTCTGGGAATCCCATAACTTGGCTGAGGCAGGTTTCATCTGGCACCATGACATCATCTACATTCTCAGCGTTCAATGATCTGGAATCTTAATATCAGCAGGCGCTCCTAAAACATAATATCTAACATCTATATACCCCCTTCAGAATTTTTTCAGAGGTTTTATCTATACAAGTTATATAAGCAATAGAGGAGGGGGATTAGCAGGTAATACAGATATGTTGTTAAAGGAGTACCTGTCCCTACGCTGATAAGTCTTTTCTTGCTCCCCAATCTTGGACTTCTTCTTAATACAGTCATTTTAAATATGTCCAATTTTTCATAATAGGTGCACTTTGGACGCTCAATTTGTTTTATTTTGATACTCAATAGTTAAAGCTTGGGGTTTTGAAGTTACTTCTTGGGTAGTCTTTAGTTTATGGGAATCAGCAACATCAAAGGGGCTTCCTTTATGTCATAAACATTTCATATTTAAAAGTTTCACTGTAGTGATGTGAATAGCCAAATAAAGATTGGGAGCCAACTCAGTCATAATGGCAGCTACTGCATCATCTAGAGTGAGCATCTTGGAGGTTAGAGAGGTCTGAGCTTCAATGTAGAAATGATCAGCAAAAGAGGAAACAGATTCTCACTTCTTCATACTAATGCGCATAAAGGCCTGCTTCTTCATGATCAAACTTTGTTTAAAGCCAAGTTCGTCAATAAGAGCTTCTTTAACCTTGACCCAGGTATTAAGATTGTCCATATGTGAGACCTTAACTTCTTGGGTCATACAACTTAAGCAGAGAAGGATATGGTTAACTTTCTGATGATTGGTCACTCCTTTTATAGCGTATTCATAGACATGCAGAAATAAGTCAATGCTACCTTCATCTGGGGTAAACTTGTATTTAAAAGTGGGTTTAAAAAGAACAGGTTCACTTCCAGTAAGAGCATGGGTGGCAGGAGTACTGCTCCCAGTGGCCTCATATCATATATTGTACTAGTGGAATACACATGCTTTTCTACGGCGTTTATAAATTACCATATGATTCTAATCAATTATTTTAATTTTACATTGGTAAGTAGCCATTAATAAGTTCAGAAAGCATTAAACCTGTTGAATAAATCAACATTCAACTACTTGGTCAAAATTAATTAAGCCTGCCAAATTAACTAAACCATCAATCACTTACCTGAAACTATTGAGCCCCTCTTTTTTTTTTAACACTAGTGGTGCCCAACCCAAAAAGGGGGATCCACCACGCATCTTTGTTTGCAAATGTGCCAAACAAAGGGATTATTAGGAATTAAAAAAATTCCTGATATGGCACCTCAGCTAAAAGCCTAGGAAGCCATATTAGAAGGTGAGGAAGCTTTGGGGAAGCTTTTGTCCAGCGCCTGCTTTAGCTGATGGACCATGGCAGACAGCATAGGGGTTGGGGCATCAGCAGCATGCGGCATAAGGAGTTTGAGCTGGGGATTAACTTTAGTAATAAGGCTGGAAGTATCCATCACCTTAATATATTGAGAAAGTTGATGCTCAGCAAATGTGATTGAAGCAGGTACACAAGTGAATGACTTGATGCGCTGGCAGGTTTGGTAATCATTAGGATTGAACATTGAAGATTTTGCCGCATCAATGCATGTGCAACTCACACAAAAAGTGAGCTCTTTGATTTCATATTTTGCATCTTCTTTAAACTTGTGAGGAAAATTGTGGATTGGAATAACCTCCACAAGGGGCTCCATCACCCCATTAAGATGTTGACAGAGAAGAGTGTTAGCAGGGCAGCAGCTGCCTCCACTGCCATTTTATTTCTATTTTTATATACTGGATAACCGTTTTTGGGGCAAAAATGGTGTGAATGCAAAATGGGAGGTTTGATGAAAAGTTCCTCCAAGGTGACATCAGGCTTAATATTATAAGCCTGATCTGTTTCATCAATCCATTTAAGTGCTTTAAATGGATTTAAATCAGCTAGTTCTGGCCCAGCAACCAGAATTGGAGGGGTGGTGGGAACTGATTTGCTGTGCACTATTGACCACAGCTGCTCAGCTGACACTGAGTCAGCCATCAACTCAGGATCACATAAATCTGGTCAAATTGTCTGAAGTTTAACACTTTTAATATTTTAATTGGCTGCCAACTTGGAAGCAGCGCCAGAATTTTCCAAGGTTATGGGCGGGAGTATTGAGCCTCATTCAAAAAATTGGGCTGAACTGGCTGTTGATCTAACACTAGAGGGAGGAGTGCCAGAATTGGGGAGATATTAGCCATTGGGCATTTGCACTTTGAGTGATCAAGCTCAAAACACAAGGGGCAAATGGTGCAGCCATTCTTGACACGTGCCCCAACTATTGAGCCCATTAAAGCAGCCAAAAAATGAACTAACACTCAGCTAAAACAATTATTGAACTTATAAAGCAGCCAAAAACTACTAACCACTTAACAAAATTTATGAACCTATCAAATTAAATGAATATGAAAATACTCAGCCAATCTACTTAATAAAACACATTTACTGATTGACTGAAATACTAACTGACTGATATACTGACATCTGAAACCTTCAAGTTTGATAGGTTTAAATTTTTGAGTGAAAATTGGTGAATAATATCAAATCTGAAACTATCAAGTCAGATATGTATAATCTATTTGGGTGAGTGTTTGAAAATTGCCAAATATTAGCCAATAGTTACCAAATTGCTCAACTGAAACTAATTGAGTCTGATAAGTATAATTCTATTTAGATTAGTGGGTGATAATTGGCAAATAAAATTTGAATCTGAAACTATCAAGTATGTTAGGTTCAATCTAGTACTAAAAAAAGTATGTTTGGTTCAATCTATTTGGGTGAGTGGGTGAAAATTGGCAAATATCATCTATTAATTCACCAAATTACTCGCTTGAAACTAATAGAGTCTGATAGGTATAATCTATTTGGATGAGTGGGTGAAAATTGTCAAATAATATTGAATCTGAAACCTTCTAGTCTGATAGGTTCAATCTATTTGGGTAAGTGGGTGAAAATTAGTGAATATTATCAGATAATTCACAAAATTGAACACCCAAAACTAAAACAAAAATCAGTATTAGACCTTTAAGTAGATTAAGTAAAGTTAGGATAATCAGCTCACCATCCACATAGGCAACAGCAAAGCTATTAGTCCAAGTGGCTTGAGAGTAGCGCTGGCACAGTCTATAGGCTATATCTTTGTGAGCTTATAAATAAACCTGAGCAACGCCAGGTAAATACACTTTAGAATATAAAACCTAAATTAATCAGTTCAAATTCTCTGGGAATAATAAACCTAAGCAATGCTGGGTAACTCCGCTAGTATATATATATATTAAGATTAAGATAAACCATTAAACCACTTAGCTATAACCATTAGATAAAAAATTAACCGGTCACAAACTGCTTTGTAAAAAAAACTAAATGTATCAATATAACCAAAATCACCTACCACTTACCAATACAATTAACTTATTAAATCAACCAATCACTAACTGCTTTATTAAAACTGTTAAGCTTAGTAATTAACTTAATACCACCAGCTTCTCGCCAAAGCCATTTAAACTATCAAATCAACCAAATAGAAAACTTTTCAGCTGTAACATTATACTGTTCTCATTAAAAACAAATAGAATTTTCACTTCTTACATATAAAACTTTTTATTTAATTATCATGATTAATAATTGGCTTTTAGGTGCACACGGACCCCCTCCTGTCCACCTATATCCAAATTTTCAAAGCTCTACATGCTGTAGTTTTGGCTGGGCATCGCGCACACAAACACACACATACACACTTGATTTTATTAATATAGATTGATCTAATGAAAAATAGAACTGTCCAATTTTCTCTTATATAGATTCAAGTCAGCGTTTCTTTGTCAAAGGGGTCAAACGATTATTAGATTCACATATGTCATCCTGGTTTCCATTGCAATCTTATTAGTCACAAGATCTTCAACCCAGCGTAATGTGTTCTTTACCTTAAAGTGAATATTATATTAAAGAGATTGTAGATTGATTGCTAGAATTCACCTTCCCAATACATTTAAGTTGATACTCCTTGATCTTCTTACATCCTGAATTATCATATAGTTAAGACCCTTGAGAATATAGATTGTCCTTAACCTGCTTACAAGTATCTTAACTTGATCCATGCACTTGTAAACATCCTTCAACAGATTTTCTCTTCAACTGTTCTCTTGACACCTTGAAACTCATTCTCACATTCATTAAATTTGATGAGCCAAAGTCTCTGGAATTTTTGAGAGAGGCCTTCATCATTAACTCTTTTTTAAGTTGTGAAATTTTATTATCCTAGGTGGAAACATGCCATGAACATCTTGAGAAGGATGACATCTGAGCTCTCAAAGGCGAAATAAGGCTTTGGCTAATTGTTGTTCTAAAGAAGCTACATGTTATTCATCATTAAGCTGAGATGTAGAAGCTTGGGATAACAGAATGCTATGTGTTTAAGCTTCATGTTTGATGAGTTCTTTTTCAAATTTATCAAGTAGTGAACAAGTCTTGGCAGTAGACTCATCCACCTTGTTGCAGGATATCTTCATTGCTTCTTCTACATACTTAACTGCATCAGAATATTTTAATATGTCACTCATGAAGCTGAATGATAAATCTTTAGTTATCTTCTACTCCAGATCTCACATTTCTGACATGACTTAATGCTAAATTATAGAGGTTATAATAAGTAAATTTCATGTCATCATGGCTCATTATGTGATGTAGAAGGTCTTCATGATGCACTACTAGCAAATGTACCATATGTAACAAAGCCAGGTGGGCTAATTTTGGACATACTTATTCATATTGGTAAGTTGACTGTAGGTATCTGGGAAAGTTCTAATCTCATAGAGAAACATCAGACAATCCTCTACAGAAGAACCTCTCTCACGAGATGCAATGTCACCAGGGTTTAAAATGCCATGTATAAATCTCTAACAATTTTAGCAGAAGGCCAGGTAATCTGGTGAAATTCTATTATGACAACTTGTCTTAATTGTTTGCCTTCAAACATAATAGAAGGAGGTTTATCCATCTTGTCATTATCTTCACCATTACCTTTCTTAATCCATCTAGTAATTCTAAAGGCTGGTGCTTTTCCATCCTAATTATTTAAAAGAAGTAAATTGTGATGTACAGGGCCCCCTGTAGTTAGACCACTTGCTAATACTTGTAATGATGCCGCTCACAGGTACTTAACTTCAGGGTTTTAACAAATCTGACAGTCTCAGAAGTACTAAAACTTAGCAACTATCTAAAAAATTGAGACCTAAAGGTAGACTACAAATAGTAGCAGTAATGATAAGGAAGATAGATGTAGTAGATGATACTTTATTTAATAATAATCAGGGGTTTTTAGCCCCTTTGATCGAAGAAAACCCATATATTTGATTAAGGATCAATACTATAATCATGCGACATTTCATATATTTAGGAAATCTCATATACTATGGTGCTAGATGAAGGATATGTGGAGATGACTGAGCTTCACTATTCTTTCTTTGGTGTGATTATTTGTTGACATCACACGAATTTAGATCTGGGGACGCTTTCAGATTTTCATTGTTACACCTGTTGATGTTTGTGTCAGCCCATTGAATCTGAAGAGTAGTCTCATCTTTATTATCATCTCAATTTTCTATTCAAATTCCTATTCTACTTAACACGTTTAGAATCAAGGGAAGAGACTTTTGATTTTATGATGGTTGACCAATCAGAGTTCCCTAAAATATTTCACTATGACACAACTTATTAGTAATCAATTTGGTAAGATGTTTTAATGATGTACTAATTGGCAATGATTAATATACTCTATTATCATTCAGCTTGATTGTAAGTTCATTTTGGTCAATTTGAATAATTTCTAGATCTTTGGAGGAGAAAATATCTTGTCACTTGAAACCCCCTCAAGTCTATAAAAGGAAGTATCCTCTTAGGTGGCAAAACTAAGTTTAGGTTATTGTGAGGATAGACTTCAAATTTAGTTCTACTCATTATCTAAGTAATTCCTCTATGCTTTTAGGAATTAATTGAACTATGTGACACCTTGATATCTTTCTTAACAAGGCAAACATCCAAATGTCTAACATATAATATTACTCTGGTTTTTTATTGCTACCAAGTTATTAGTTTATTACTAAAAAGAAAGCTAGTATTTTTATTATATTTTTGACATTTTAATCCTTTTTTAATTTTACTAAATACCTTAGGAAAGTAACAAATATGTGTTTAAAATAAAAAAGGTTTCATAAAACAGTACTAAAACTTATAAAATATAATGACTTTAGTAAATTTACTTGGTGTAAGCCAACCAGGGCTTAATAATAACTGAATCTCTAAAAAGATCTAAACTAAATGTAAAATAAAAAAGTCAAAATGAGATGAACGGATCCATTCAGACTAACATGAAATTCAAAAAGTAAGTTAACCAAGTCAGAAGCAGTAAACTTCTATCTGACCATGATGGAGAGTGAAGGGTGATTGGGAGACTCTTCACCCTCATCTAGGGTTGACAGGGTTCACCATAAAGCTGAAATCATATGTGTGGGCGCATCATGGAAATGAGGGTCAAGGTATCAAAGTGGGGCTTGCAACTCAATCTTTGCAATGAGGGGGTGATGATGTACTCAGAGAGGGCTTTCTCAGCTTCAAGGCAGATTTTAGGGATGGTGGCAAAGGTGGCCACATTGGAGCAGGTGATGCAGGTCTTTAGGGACGAACTTTGTGAATACTGCAACTTTTTGAACTGCCTTATTAGCAACCTGTTGGAAGCAGAGGGGCTCTTTCTTATATATGGGGTGCATAATGGTAGGGTGGACAGGTGAGGCCGGCCCTCAGCCAGGACTGCAACTGACTTTTTTATGGCTTTTCAGAGGAGGCAATATTCAGGTAAGGCAATTGTCTCTTTGGATAGTTGTTGATCATTTCAAAAATTTTCAGCATCAGGGTGGAGCACATAATGCTGAGTAGGAAACTGGGCTGCATATTCAGTCTTTAGGTACATTTTGATGGCAGGAGCCTCATCTAATTTGAAAACAAGATTACTCAACTCATTGATTTCTTTCAAATAATCTCAGAGGATATGGCTGGATAAGTTTGTGTGATTGATATATGAATTGGCTAGGATGAGTGGCTGGATGGAGGTTTTGAATCTACTGGTTTCTAATCCAGCCCCTGATTGGCTGGTTCAGTAGAGGAGTCTTGATGGGAGGGATCCTGATTGGTTGATGTAGAAGAAGCTGCAGCCACAACTTTTTAGGTGAGGAGGGAGGACTGTGCCCCTGTCATCACAATTTGTAGGGTCAGTGATGGGGCCATCATGAGAAGAATTGGGTGTATATAAAACTCAGCTCTGAAGATGGAGGGACAGCGCCATTTTAAATGGTCCATATTAAAACAAGTGGGGCAGATGGTGCATCCTCCATCCACTTGGGCCCAGAAAGGATAGTCAGGAGCATAAGGAATAATGTGCAAGGTAAATTGAAAGGGCAAAATCCATGGAAACAGTGTGAATAGTTGCAAAGGCACAAGGGCTCACAATGCAGATGGCTCCATGAGGAATCACATATTGTACTATAAGGCTGGAGTTATATTAACAATCAGCTCTTTATGTAAAATATTAGATGAGAGGTGGGTGGGGAGACCAGCAAACTGAACCACAAGAGTTGTATTAGCAGGCAGCCAGGTATGAATAGTTGGGATGGGGCGCTCTGGAATACCAGGGGAAAGGTAACTGCAAATGCAGCATCAGCTTCATGAGTAGTTGGACAATTAGAGATATGGCTAGCTAGTAAGAATGCTCCAGTGCAGGATAGTTTAAATATTATTATACATTCCATGTCTAATTTTTGGCGGAATTGTTTTGACTGGAGTAATGATTGTACTCCTCTTATTCAGCTGAATAGCATTTTGAGATGATGGGTTGCTCGAAACCCCCAGTGATATAGGCAAACTGACCCAGAAGTCCACCCACATGCCAGCTTGCATTCCGTACAACTTTCTAAGGGTAACCAACCCCCTTTTTATAAGTTTGAAAGGAGTTTTGGGGGAGAAAAATATTTTGCCAACCAACTTGTTATCTAAGCACTCCAGTAATTGCTAAACTGAAAATATGTTTAAGATGGCTGATTGGAGGGATTAAATTAAGATGTTGCCCCATGATTATGTCATCCTGGTGGTGATTCAATATTCAACCTCAAGCCGTGTGAGGCAAAAAGCTTCTTAAGAGTGATGATAGGCTAAGTTGGTATATATACAGATTGAAATCCCTCTATCTAGCCTTAATTTTCTCAAATCTCATTATTAGTCTAAGAGTAGCGTAAATACTAGGATGCATTAATCTAATAAGGGATCTCTCTTTCTGATCCTGAGTTTTTTATTTTTATAAAATTATTTAACATCAAGATTTACTTGTGGTTAGCATTTCCCTTAATAAATTTTAAACAGCGGTTGAGAGTCTTAATATCTCAGCAACTTCTTTATTGTTGAATCCTGTTTCCAAGCACCAGCAAGCACCTAAGTGCCAGGATTCCAAAAATGATTGGAGCCAATGTCAAAATACCCCTTGAAATGCAAATGTTGATGAAGCTGGCAGGCTGCATGACTACCTGAGCTAATTCAATGTTGTATTTATCAGTATAAGGGGACAACTTGTCATATTAAACCCAAAGTCTGAAATTATGATGCTCTAGTGGAGCACAAGGGGGCTGAAAAGCACAACCTGGATTTGTATGGAATGAAAAAGCTAAGATCCTTAGGTGGGACAAAGCGACTAGAAGAGTTGGAGGGCTAGTAGAGCCATCCTGTGCACATTTCACTAGCAACAAAAAGCTAGTATTTTTATTGCTAGTGGTGTTCAACCCAAATGAAGGTCCTCCACGCATCTTTATTTGTAGTGTGCCAAACAAAGGGATGATAAGATAAAAACCCTGACATAATTCTGTGCGTTAGCCTAAGCATCCACATTATAAGGGGATGAGGAGCCAAGGGAATATTTTTTCTGTGTCAGTTTCTTCAGGTAGTGGACAAAGGCAGAAAAGAGGGATCAGAGCGCCAGTGGTGTGGGTTAGAAGGTGAAAGAGGTGAGGGTTTAAATTGATAATTGGTCCAGAGGTGTGAATCACTTTGACATATTGGTTGAGTTGGTATTTATAAAAGGTAATAAGCTTGGTCAAAAAAGTGAATGAGTTAATGCATTGGCAGGTTTGGGGATAATTGGGGTCATAGAGTAAAGAACTAGCCTCATTGATGCATGTGCAGCTTGCTACAAATGCTAGTTCTTCAATATTAAATTTTGTGGCATTGTGGAAATCTATGGGGAAGTTAAGTATAGGAAACTCCTCCAAAGTTGCTTGATTGCTGTATGGATGACTTGGCAAAGGAGGGATTTGGTGAGGGCAGCGGCTGCATTGACAGCCTTTTGATAAATATTTTTGTAAACTTGGAAACCATGCAAGGATGGAAACGGTGGTGGAGAATCTGATTGGGGGTTGTGTGAAGAATTCTGACCAGTTGAAGTCATGTTTAATTCCATAGGCATGTTCAGCATTGTCAATCCACTTGAGGGTGCCAAAAGGAATGATACTGCCAGTGCTGGGCCAGTGACAGGAGTTTATTTGGGTGGCAGATGCTGATTAGCCATGCACAGTGGACCATGACAAATCCACCAGTGCTTGAGCCACCATCTGCTTATGAATGATTCTGGAAGTTAAAGCTTGGTTAGGTGGAGTGGAGGGAGCAGCGCCATTAGAAAATGAGAATTAAGATTTTTGGTCTTTTATCAAAAAAATAAACTCAGTAGCAGGTGTGACGCCAGAAGGAGGAGCAGCAGAAGCAGCTTTAGCAATAAACTCTGGGCACTTGTGCTTGAAGTGGTTGAGAGAAAAACTTGAGGAACATATGACACACCCATTTTTGATGCATACCCAGAAGGGACGATCAGGGGCAGATCTGATCATGGTGCAGGGGAGTATTTTGAGGCAGGTGTCATGACAGAAGGGGCAAATCATCATGAACGTGCAAGGCTCAGAAAGACAATTGGCACCATTGGAACCACAAGATGCAGCATAGGGTCTGCACCATAGGCAGCCAAGCCCTCCATGAGCTCATGGTAGGTGTTTAGGTGAGAAGTGGAAGGGCAATCTAAAAAACTGGACCACACTAAAAAACACTAGGAGGTGGAAAACTACTGCCCTGCAGGAGGACAGCAGGCATCAATCCCATTGATATAGGGTGAATTGAAGAGTGTCAACAACAAGTGGAGTTGGTTTACTAAACACAAGCTAAGATTTGACAAGAAATGTACAAATTTAGAGAGAGAAGTCTTTATAATGGCTTGTTCACAGAAGTTTATATTATAACAAATAGACTAACAGTTTTTTACAATTGTTTATAAAGCAAACCATATATGTTTAATAGAAGTTGTAATGAATTTATTGACTAAACTATAGTAAAGTGACTATAAAGTCTAATTATATGTATGTCTTTGTTTGTGCTATAACAAAAAAACTATTTTATAGTAATAATTTATAAATAAAATATCTATGTGAAAAAATATGGTACATGTTATTTTAAATATTATTTAATGAAAATAGTGTTTCTTAGAAAATAATAATCATAAATCAATAGAAAAAGCATCTTTATTTGCTTCTGTGACAATTTTATCATAAAGCTGTTACAAATAATTACATGAGAAATGAAAATTTTATGACATTATTTCTTGTATATTATGATACATAATTTATAAGTTTTCATTAAGTAAAAAAAGTAATTGAGGTGGGTCAAAATTGGGACAAGTATACCATACCAAGATTTTTTATAGCTAGTATAGGCTTAAAACATGTGTTGAACAAAACCTGCACTAGAGTGGAAGCAGGGATTACCCTGCTAGGCTAACCACCCTTAGGGTTTATTCAAATAAGCTCTATGATAAATGGGATTAATTATCCATATATTTATCAAAGAATCCAAACTGGTTAAACTTGGTAAAATCTTGTATAATTTTAAATAGTATTTTATTAATATAATAGATACTTATAATAAAAAGAAATAAACATAATAGCTACATACTTGTCAGGGTAAAGCCTGACATGAGTGAGATTCCTGAGATTACAGATATTATCTATCAGATCAAGAAGATATGTGCTGAAATTAGGTCAATGAATTGCATACTAAACCATAATTGCAAAAAGATTAGTTCAATTAATTGCTTAACTTATCTTAATTGTGATGATATTGAGTCAATTAATTGCAAAAAATTTAATTTTAATAATACTGAGACAGTTCCTACTATCTTTCAAATTATATGCAAGACACAATTCCAGAAGCTCAGAAGAAGAAATAATACTACATTCAAAAATCAATTAAGTTTAGATAAGTCCAGAAAGCTGGATATAATATAACAAAGGTACTCATATGGTTAATCTTTGCAGTCAATAAAAATATCCTATATATGTAGATGCTATAGGAAGTTATTTGCTAAAGTTTTATCAAAACCAATTAACACTACAAACTTCAAGAAACTCCTTTCCTCCTTTCCCCTCCTAAAATCATATCTGTGGGCAACTCTCATACCAGCTTACCTACTATCCTTATATTTGGACTTATCTAGTATCTTTGCTATACTGGATCCAAACCATGGGTATGCTAGCTCATGGTTAGCTACCCCAACCAGGACAGCAGCATATCAGTACCTGACAATACTGCAACAAATTAAGTATTTACATTTACTTAACTTTGTTGCATTATTATAAAAGTTTTTAAAAAGGTAAAAATGTACTCTTATAACACAATATAATCTACTTCTAAATATAATTATAATTTTAGGCTTCAAAAGTTAAATCTTATAAACACTAGTTCATTAGTGCTCTTGTATAACAACCTAAGGTAAGAAATAATTTTACTACTATTTTTTTACTTTAATATAAAATAATACATGGTGTACCCTACATTTTAAAATAAATTTCTATACATAATCTAGTATCTATTGCTTTTACTTAAATGTTAATGCCATCAGCTAGTTTACAAAAATTTGTTTATGACTTTCTATTTTTTGTTACTTTAATATATGTTACTTGGGTTTATGACCTTATACAGACCTTTGTTAAATTAGTTGAGGATGTTTTTATCTAAAAATACAAAAAACATAGTAAACAAACTGCAAAAAAGTTGTAATTATCTTGTTTCTAGAAGTTTTAAATTTTAAATTTTAAATTTTTATTCAGGGTGGGCTGACCTGAGGACAATACCGCACCAATGAGGGGAAGTGAAGAAAATGGGAAAGGAGGATAAAACCGGAAAACCTCCATGCGTGGTGTATGATAGGCCAGAGACTCCATGGACCGCCTTTGCTATTTGCTATCTCAGTTCAGGGCATTGGTGCGCAATGCCAACACAGTCATAATCATCCCCTAACCAAAGTTCACTAACGGGATTGAACTCAGGGAGGCAGCGGTAGAGGTCCCTACTCTACCACTGGGGTATCCTCCCCTTGTTTTTAGAAGTTGTTTATAAATATTTTATAACCAAACTTGGCAGAAAATTTACTTTAGTAAGATCATGACATCAGATGTTTAATTTGAAAAAAAATTATAATTGTAAGATTTAATTTTGCTGAAAAAGATTATGCCAAAATCATCTAAAACATTAGCTTCTTCTTTAAATGTAACTAAAAAGTTTTCTAATGAATACAAATCCCAAAAAACATCAGCATACCTATATGGGTTTCAAATCCTCTGAATCAAAGCTATATTTTACTGGATATAATAAAATACAGTTAGCATAAATCTCTCATTTAAACCATATTACTAATCTTGAGCCACATCCTGTTTATATGCCAACGTCATTCTTATCTTTTTAGATTTTAATATACCAGGTGCCCACACAGTATACCATCCTAATTATTCTCTCCTATTATCTGCTATATCAAGATAGTAATCTACCATTTACCTTGATTTAGTGGTGGTTGATATAATTTTTACCTTATGGCAAGACACATTTGTCTTAAGGTAGTCCACCTTGAATAAACAAATTGTCTAAATGTCATCTTGTGGATATAATATTCTGTAAATTTGAATTTTAAGTGACTATAGAACAAAATTCATTAATGTATAACTTTGATTGACATATTATTTGTAAATTAGGCTCAAAAATTCAATTAAAATCTTATATTATTTTCACTTATTTAAGGCATAATATTATTTGACCTGTATTATACTATTGGCAACTAAGATATGTATCAGAGTTAAAACAAAATAAGTATATGATTATGTAACATTATATTACAAAGTAGTCCAAAAAATAAAATTTTACCTAATAGTATAAAGCTGAAGGGTATCTATATACCTTATAGCTATAAATTGTTTGAAACATTTTGTAGCAATTTATTTATCATTATGCTGTGGTATTTATTTTTGTCTTTAACCAACTTTGAAAAAGGAGAAGGGTATCAATTTGACCTATACATATGTTTTTTTTTTTTTTTTTCTGTTTGTTTGCGCATACTTCTGAAAATACTGGACCAATTTGGATGATCATCTTCAAAAATAGAGGATGCTCCAACTTAGGTCCCATTTTATCTTTGTAAGTATTGGTCAAGCATCTGCCCATTAATTTAGTAAGTATATCAAAATAGGCTCAGAAGCAATGGATACTTGTGGGACTAATACAACTCCAGATAAACTTAATTCCATCATCAGTGAAGTGAAGGCTTCAAATCAACTTTTTATTTATTTATGCAGGTATCTCCTCTAGCATAAATGGCTCACACAACCAAGTTGATCAGACTAAGGTACAAATTGACACTGATAGAATATGGGGATCCACTCCCAAAACCAGGGTGCAATCTGCCTACCCATCCACAAATCCTAAATGACTAGACTACCAAAGGCCATGATACCAACTACCCAATGAAGAAGTTGATTTTGGGTCTGAACTCCCACTTGGTAATGGCCAAACAGCGTTTGGTAACCTGGCAGATCCTAAATTAGGCATTCAAATTGGGCAAGCACAGTGGGCCAGACTACCAGCACAAATAATGCCCCATATGTGCTGGACTGGAAGCAGACATAGCACACCATTACTATGAATGTGCCATGTTCAAAAAATACTGGTCCATGATGTGCTACATCCTATCAGGCAAATAATTGCCGCCAGAAATACATCTATTGCAGGACCTTTTCTTTATGAAAACCCTAATAACAGCTCCAATCCAACTACAAGCCTTCATTTACCATTATTGTGTATGGGTAATTCACTGTGCGCTCATTGCCAAGGTTTTGAGCAACAAGTGCCCCCACCACAGAGGTTTGGTATTGAAAACCATTTGGATTATTTCTAATCAGCTCCATCAGATCTCAAAATTTTTGCACATAATTCCTGGGTGTTATAAAGCCACACAATTGGCTTTCCCCACTGAATCGCTCATTGCACATGATGAGGCAACCAATTGACTGAAAATCAAATGGCCTGTAAGCCCACTGGTGCTAGAACTGTGGCTAGCGATGGCAATTGCCAATCAGCAATAGTCAGAGGTGCTAGAACTCTAGCAGCCTGAACCCCCAGTCCTTTTTACCCTCAGCTGAATTGCTTATATTCTTCCCTCCCCTCTTACTTTCCCTTAAATTTATTTTAATAAAGTATGGAGTTTTTTTTAAAAAAACTAGCATAAACAGCTCAGCCTTTGGCTCTAAACTTTAATTTTATAAAGGTCAGTTGTTCAAATCCTGGCACAATCACTTTTATTAACCAACTTTAAAAAAGAAGAAGGTTATCAATTTGACCTGTATATATTTTTTTCTTTTTTTCTTTTTTTTCTATGTTTGTTCACGCATAACTTGAAAATACAGGACTGATTTGGATGATCATTTTCTCTAAAAATTGAGGATGCTCCAACTTAGGTCCCATTCTACTTTTGTAAATATTGGTCAAGTATCTGCCCATTAATTTAGTAAATAAAAAATGGGCTTAGAAGCAATGTATACTTGTGGGACTAATAAACTCCGGATAAACGTTTTTCTGGCATCAGTGAAGCGATAGCTTAGTAGCACTTTTGATATGTCCTATAGCTGGGGGGTATGTTCAAATATCAGTCAGTATGAGCTCATAGTGGGATGAGCTTAAATCATTATAGGTGGCTATCATTTTTGCATAATTTGATCAATAAACTTATCTGAATTTGATAAAATGAATTATTTTAGATAGCAATTAATAAATTTACATAGATTGACTAATAAAAGCAACCAAATCTAATAAAATGAAGTACTGTAGATGGCAATCAGTGAATTTAACATATGTTGACCAATAAAATCATCTAACTTTAATAAAATGAAGTATTATATATGATGATCAGTAAATTTAGTATAATTCGACCAATAAAATCAAATAAATTTAATAAAGTAAATTTCTAGTATTTGTTTATAAGATACTATATATAATAGATATACATTAAGCTTTAATTTTATAGAGAAATAGTAAGGGGTCAAAAATAATATATAGGAATAGTAATATTTAATAAAAGTAGGAAAAAGAGCCACTTTTAAAAATGCATTAATTTTTTGAGGGGAAAAGAGCTGGGGGTAAAAATTTTTGTGAAAAAAGAACCTCCTTTAAAAAAAGCTCTAAAAAGTATGAAATAATTGAGAAATTAAGCCTGCTCAACAAAACCCTTTTTTAAAGTTGGTGCCATATTTTAACTGACATATAATATGTATTTATAATTTATATACTCTGTACTATATATTCTAAGTTGCTTATAGTTTACACTTGGACACAATCCAGACATAAGAAATAATTTGTATGTGAGAAAAATTCTATCAGTTTAAAATATGGCGCTGACTTCAAAAAAGGGTTTTATTGAGTAGGCATAATTTCCCAATTATTTCATACTTTTTAGAGCTTTTTTAAAGGAGGTTCTTTTTTTCCTAAAAGAAATTAATTTACTTAAAACTCTAATTGATTTTTAGATAGTTTTGGGTGAGCAATTTGTGAAATATTTGATAATATTTGCCAATTCTCAAAAACTTGCCCAAATAAATTATACTTATCAGACTCAATTAGTTTCATGTGAGCAATTTGGTAAATCATCTATAATAGTAAAAGCAAGTGTGTATGTATGTGTCTTTACAATGCCCAGCTAAAACTTTAGCATGTAAAGTTTTTAAAATTTAGCTATAGGTGTATGAAAGGGGGTCATATGCACTCCAAAACCAGCTTTTTAATTTTTATAATAAAATAAAAATTTCTATATATAAGAAGTGAAAATTTTATGTTTTTATTGGAAATAAGTATTGTTATGACTGAGCAATTTGATATTTGGTTGATTTAATAGTTTAAATGGTTTTGCCAAGCAGTTGGTAGTTTTTTTTATTCGAGATGGGCCGACCTGGGGACGATATCGCACCGATTAAGGGAAATCAAATGAATAGGAAAGGAGGATAAAATCCGGAAAACCTCCATGCGCGGCGTATGATAGGCCAGGAACTCCATGGACCGCCTTCGCTATTCGCTATCTCGGTTCGGGGCATTGGTGCGCAAAGCCAATACAGTCATAATCGTCCCCTACCCAAAGTTCCAGTACCGGAATCGAACTCGGGGAGGCAGCGGTAGAGGTCCCTATTCTACCACTGGGGTATCCTCCCCTAGCAGTTGGTAGTTTTAGGTTAATTAATAAGCTTGATGGTTTTAGCAAGCAGTTAGTGATTAGTTGATTTAATAAGTTAACCCTTAAACAGATTTGAAGAAAAATGTTTGTGCAAATTATAGGGGCACAAAAATAAAAGTTTAAATAGTTAAAAAATATAAAATTTTAAAATCATTATTGCGGAGAAGAAGAAACAAAAATTTGGTTTTTGAAAAAAATGATTTACAATTCAAAAGATCGATGTATCCCCCTTTAGGTCAGGACCACCTAGTGCTAAAAAAATGATTTACAATTCAAAATTGAGCAAATAGCACACATTTTAATTTGTTATATATTTGCATTGAGGGGATGATACCCCAGTGGTAGAATAGGGACCTCACCACTGCCTCCCCGATTTCGGTACAGGAACTTTGGGTAGGAGACAATTATGACTGTGTTGGCGTTGTGCACCAATGCCCCGAACTGAGATAGCGAATAGCAAAGGCGGTCCATGGAGTTCCTGGCCTATCATACACCGCGCATGGAGGTTTTCCAAATTTTATCCTCCTTTCTCATTCATTCGATTTCCCATTAATCGGTGCGATATCGTCCCCAGGTCGGCCCACCTCGAATAAAATATAAAAATATATATTTGCATTGAAATATGAATAAAGAGATTTGGTTAGAATATTTTAATTATCTTGATCAGAACTACTATCGGAGTCTTCTTGATTATCAAATGATGCATTGGGTACATGCTGATAATAAAAACAATGGAATATGCATAGATATTCATCACATTTTTCACACTTATAAAACGAGGTTTTTCAACTCCATTTGAATAACATAACTTGCAGTTTGAGTGCTTCGCGACTTTTATTGGGAGATGGCGTTCAGCACGCAACGATTCATTCTCATATCCTAAATCAAATGAAATACTAGATCTGAGCAATAAATATTCAATAATTGACTCAATAAAATCGTAATGCTTCAATTTTCTATTTGTTGAAAAGGCACCATATAATATATAGGTATTATACAGCAATATTTCAAGAATATGCATTGTAAATCTCTGAGTCCAACAATTTGTCTTTCTTTTCATGGAGTAATATTTAATCATCTGATCAAACTTATCTACCCCACCCATGAATTTGTTATACTCATTTATAACCCTAGGAATTGTTTTGTTATTTAGTTCTATTTTCTCTAACATTATATTTGTTGGTTAGCATTACCACAGGTTTTTTGTCACACCAAATTAAAATTTGAGCATTTCCCCTCTGCAAATATATTGACTCCCTATGTGCTATATCTTTTTTTCAACTTAGCCAGATTTAGAGATCCTCTGCAGTTAATTCTCAAAGTGCCACAGATAGAAAAAAATTTCTAATAACTTCTCATAAGAGTATAGAAATTGTAGTAATTGTTTAAATAAAATATATGATTACATTCCATTAAATTTTCTACCTATTCCATTACAATTTGGACAAGCAAACATTTTTCCCTGACTATTCTTATATTGTAAACAAAACTTGTTTCAGACTCAGCTAGGATGTATTTTTCATGCCCCATTTGTCAGGTTTGAAGGGAGAATATATATGATTTCTAATTTTTCCCTTGTATGCCATCATTCCTTTATCAATATCTAAATGCTCACCTGGCACATAAAGACTTTTAAATAGCTCTTCTAGGTACCCCACAATATTTGGCTTTCTCATTAGCTTTATATCATTGATATCTTTGGTACTGATACAAGTAATATACTTATTTAGTTCTTGAAATCTGCCATAGCTCATAATCTTTGATATAATTGGGCAGTACGAATATTTTTTGCTTTATTCCAACAATATTTATAGTTTAGATACTGCTTAATGCTTAAAATTAAAAAAGCGCCATGTAAGTATATAATTAAGTATTTGTCATTAGTTTTAGTCTATTTTCAACTGGCTTGTTTTTATTCCTTTCAATGATCTTATAATTTGTATGTGTGATGATATAATCAACAATGATATTGGTAAAAAAGATCAAAAAAAGCCTCTTCAGATGATGGAACAGGTACCAATATTCTTGATTGGAATTGAAAGCTTCTATTAAGCAATAAAAAAGCTCAGGATGCCAGTCCTCAGTAATGGGTAGCATTGAATTAGCATTTGAACTAGCTTGGTGTTGAGTAGGGAAACTACTTTGATAAGTTAATAGTTCTGCTGGGTCTATTTTTCTGTATTCAAAATAAAATATTGATCTATTAGCATAGTTTCATTTTTGCTTTGAATTCCATCACCTTCTGATTCTATTTTTAGAGGTAAAATAAATTACATTTAAAGGTGTAATGGGCAAAAAACAAAATTACACTTAAAGTTGAAATGGGCAAAAAACAAATTACACTTAAAGGTGAAATTTCCTGTTTAAGGATTAATTGGTTTTGACTAGGTAGTTGAAGATTTAGGTTGACTCTATGGACTCAATGATTCAAATAAATAGTTAATGTTTTAGTTAATTCAATAAGTTTAATATGTTTGGTTATGTGGTTGATAATTTTATATTTAATCAATATAATTTTGTTTTTAATCTTATGAGTATACATCTACCAATATAAAAAATGATTTAATTTTTATCTTATGATAAAAAAGAAAGTATAATATATGTTTTATAGCACCATCTAGTACTAAAAAATATATGTTTTATAGCTGAAGGTTGTTAAAATCTTTCTTAACATTTTATCTACTGTTATGATAGAATACTATCATTATGTTTTTTCATTTAACTTTTAAAAAATATTATCTGAGATGGTTAGATTACTTAAGTAATAGTTGAATTAGCCTAAAACTGTGTATGATAGCAGGCAAGTAGCTGGTAGATAGAAGAGACTTTATTTGATTTAGATCAAATTATGTAGCATTTTAGTTGTGGTGATTTAGGAAATTATCTTATAAATATATCATTATAAATGCATGTTTATTTTAACACCTACTACTAGACTATTTACCAATCTCAGATAAACTTGACACAAATATTCTATAAGTAATATATAATTATTCACCCAACTTGATTAGTTCAATGTTTTAGATATAAGGTTGGCAGTTTTTACTTATTTAGTTTTTATTATCTAGTTGATTTTATTAGTCAATTATATGAAAACTTTCAGATATCTATCTATATTACTTATTTCTATTTATTTGATTGATTTAATTGGTCAATCTATAGTAAATTTACTGATTGCCATCTACAATAATTTATTTTAGATCTAGTTGATTTTATTGGTCACTATATGCTGAATTTACTGATTGCCATCTAATGTAATTCATTTCAAATCTAGTTAATTTTATTAGTCACCCTATGCAAAAACAATCCATACTAAATAATTTAAGCTTGTCATATATGATCTCATACTTGCCTGGATTTTGAACATACCCCCCAGCCATAAGACATATATCATGTCAAAAGAATTGATTAGGATCATCTGCTAAACTTTAAACCCACAAACTGTGTTAAACTGGATATAATAAGAATTAACCTAAATTTTTCTTTATAAAACTATCATTCTGTTTAATTATTTACTATCAGAGTTATCCATGCTTTTCTATGGTATCTATAGAGTTTCAGATGATTCTAAATTGATAAACTTAAAATTATATTATTGATTAAACTTTCAGCTATAACAATATAGCAAATACTATCAAAACATATAGAATATTCACTTGTTATATATAAAACTTTTTATTTTACTTTAGATTTTTAATAATTCTTTCTTAGTGCTCACCTACATCACATAAGGAACCTACATACCAAATTTCAAGTTTTTAGGTTAGTTTTATTTTGAAGATTTTGTGATGATTTAGTCAGTGGTATTTCTCTTATACATATGGATAAAATAGATTTAAATCTCCCTTACTTTCTGCCTGGGCCCACACATTGCTAAATTTTAAAGCTGAGGAGCCCCCTGACCCTCTTTTCCCTCTGCCATGGTTATCTAATGGTTTGCCATTGATAGCCTTTTTAGTTGGTTTAAAATAGGTTTCAGTGTCATTTTGCTCATTTGAGGCTTATAACAGATTTTATTTTTTAATCATTCTTTTTTTGATAATTCTGTCCCCTGGTCATCTTACCTTAAATAAACAGCTATAAAAATTTAAACAAATGATAAAAAGTGATTAAAATAAAGTGATTGTCCCAGGATTTGAACAACTGATCTTTATAAATTTAATTTAAGAGCTAAAAGCTAAGGTTAGGCTAGAAATATATTTTTATCTTAAATCAATCGGGTTTTTGATTCAAAGTTGTGATTTAGATTAACATCTAAAAAGCCAAATAACCACTAACCACTTAACAAAACCATTTGAAAATCAAACTCAACTTAATATCTAACTGCTCAGCTATAACAATATAGTTATTACCATTAAGAATATATAAGATTTTCACTTGCTATATATAAAATGTTTTATTTTACTATAAAAATATTACTTTTTATGAATCCATAAATCTTTATGGGCATGCACACAACAATGCACTAAAGTTTTATCACAATTAAATGATTGGTATATGAATGCATATGGGACATATAAAGAAACAGACATACAAACATATGTACATTTATTTTTATATATATAGATAATTCACCAATTTGCTCACCTGAAATTAATTGAGTCTGATAGGTTCAATCTATTTGGGTGAGTGGGTGAGTATTGGCAAATATTATCAAATAATTTACCAAATTGCTCACCCAGAACCAAACAAAAATCAGTATTAGAGTTTTAAGTAGATTATTATAGATTAAGTTGATTTAGGATAACCAGATCACCAGCTACAAGGGCAACAGCAAAGCTGAGTGGCTCAAGCATAGTGCTGGCACAGTCTTTAGGCTGTCAGTATGAGCTCAAATGAACCCTAGTAACACCAGGTAACTTTGCTATCTCTATATCTGCACAGACAATGGAACAACAAAAAATATTTTATACCACAAGCTTTATAAAATTAAACATATTAGAAACATGTGCTTTCTATTTTCTTTCTTTTCCATTTAAGCAGACTGAGCCACAGCAACATGTGGCTGGGTACAGCTAGCAAGATATAAAAAGTATATAACTTTAATTGGAATCAGGAGCTTTTCTTTCTGCTCGAACTCACTTTCTAGTGAATTTATATAAAAGTTTAATTTTATCCACCGCCACCTGGCCACAACCTTTTCCCATATGATGTCAGTGAATCCACCGCCTGCTGCGCCAGCGTGGGGCAGCAGTGATCCACCTCCCAGCATTTTTCACCTGGCAGAGAAATGAAGTTGGATGGGCTCAAATAGTCCTTTAAACTCTACTGGCTGATTTGTCCCCTACGGGACTTAGCGCTTCACCTTGTGCACATTCACCCAACTTGCCCCATCCTCTCACCCTACCCAAATCCACCATCCATTATTGTCTCCATGTTGACTATAAACTTTTATTCCCATATGCTGACAAGGTAATTATTGAACTTGCCACCGCTGCCTTTGCGCTGGCTGGCTTCATTGATTTTTGCCCTTATAAGGGCTATTTTGACATAGGCTTCCCAATGGAAGCAGATGCTGCAGCAGTGGCGTTGACTCCACTCATTTATAAAAATACCCCCATCCCCATCCCCACCACCCAAACTTGTCTCCCTGATGACACCACTCTAGTGTTGTCATTTGCCAACCTCCCTTCACATCTCCTGCCCCAAATTCTTTATGATGAGTTGATGACCAGGCTTTTGTCTTATGGCACTCAGCGCAACCTGGTCTTTGCCATTCCTTCTGGCATGGAGTGCCTTGCAGGCCCTCACACCACTGCCACTATTATTGCCCACCACCCTACTATCACACAACAAATCCCCCATATGCTCACATCACTGCAGCACCTGAGCATTTCTTTTAGGCTCATGTCGATTGTGGTCAACTGATTTGCCCCATTTGTTTTGCTCTTGACCACACTAAATGGTCCTGCCCCCATGCTAATTCTCTCAGTTTAATTTCTGAACCCATTTTGGCATCATCTGAATGGGGCATTTTGTTGCCTCCTCCTGCCCAACATTCTCGCACATTGACTCAATATAAGAAGTCAGCCCCTCCAAATCCTCCAGCCACAATCCCCACCCTGGGCACCAACTGCCCAATCAGAGTCAGGCTTGGACTACCATTTGTACCCAAGCACCCCTATCAAATCCTACCCTCCAAAATTCTCCATCCACCATTCATATAAACCAAAATCCTTGGAAGCTATTGGATGAGGTTGATGAGACAGGTGAAATTCTTATAAATAAGGATGCTGAAACTGGTGAAGAAAGCCTAATTGATTATGATTGGGATAAATTTTATAATTTGGATTTTGACAAATCCCTCTCTTCCAAATGATATGCTCCTAAACCCAATGCTGCCCCCTACCAAAGTGACCACCAGCTTGCCATTGCAGTGGTGGCCTCACCCCTTTGCAGCCAGCTCTGCAAAGCAGTGGCCCAATCAACAGCTCAGTTCAGTAAAGGGCTGAGCACAATCAACTTCCTCCCTGATTTCTTCAAAGTGGCACAGGAGGAAATCTTCAAATTGCTGGATGTTACTGAAACTGCTGTCATGCATGTGGTGAGACTAGCTGAATTCAACCCAGCCTCTAAAACTACCTGCCAAATGCTTGCCAGCTTGGCCTAACTCCCAGATGCCCTCATCCAAGCAGAGCATCATGTGGCAGAGTTAATGGAGGCTGTCTTCCAAGCTGATCTTGAGGTAAGTAATCAATATTTCACCTGTCTCTATCCTCACCATGCTGATGCCCCAACACCATGGCTCTCTGCACTTATCCACTTCTACAACAGCTGTGATTCTTCCCAACTTGCTGAGCCTGTAGAAGAACTGCCTGACCCTCCCTCCCCTTCTGCCATGGTGGGCTAGCAGTCTCCACTACCTACCTGATGAGAGGTTTTTTTATTTTGTTTTGTTTTGTCTCTTTTGTTTGTTGCCCGGTGGTGTGGGTTTATCATGTTTTATTGGCAATGTCTGTCCCCTGGTTGGCATGCCTCAAATTTAAATTTAATTGGAATCAGTATATCGTTTTAGTTGAGTCATTTGATGTTATTTGGTTGCTTCGATATGCTCAATAATTTTGGGTAAGAGACTGGTGATTATTTAGTTGATTTGATTATTTCAATTACATATTAACCCTTTCAGTCATCCGACGCATATATGCGTCCAAAAAATGGGGGTGATGTAAATCTAAAAACGCACACATGCGTCCAAAAACTGAGGGGTATGTAAAAAACGCATATATGCGTCCAAAAATCGAGGGGTATGTAAAAAAACGTATATCAAAAAACGCATATATGCGTCCAATTAAAATAAGATTTATATAAATTTATTTTAAAATCTATCGAATATTCGTGTTACAACAAGAGCCAAAATGAGCTCAAAGAGTGAACATCGGCTAAGAAATTTGTGCCAAATTTAAGGCCAAAAAACGGATGTTTTTTGAAAATGACTGAAAGGGTTAACTTACCAATGGGCCATCTACAACACTATAAGCGTGTAACTTATGACATCATATTACTAGCCGAATTCCAAAGGATATCTAGCTAAAAGACGTCAACAATTTTAACCAAAAATCGATTATCAAATCATATTAATTTACTGGTTCGAATGAAAAATATAATACCACAATATTATTTATATATCAAACTCATTTGACCTTTATAAACTTCGCATGATTTATTCCTGAAATTGTCCCTTTCCTTTATTCAGTATTCAAACGAATAGATCCCTCGCCTTTTACTAGAGATCTCCGTGGATAAGGGAAATCAGGGGACTATCTAATTTTTGGAATAACCTTCTTTATATATACAAATAAATTTATCTTAAAATATAATTAAACTTTCTATTACATATAATAATTGCTTTGATTATATGAATTATCTCACTACTATATGAATTATTTTTAGTATTAGGAAATTTCTTGGGATAATATCATGAAAATAATTAATCTTATATTTATTTGACCTTGGCTTAGATACAGTTAACAGTTGACATTTCGTAAATCCAAATTTTCCCTATTAAATCATGTAAAGAAATTTGAAACAAAATGAGTTAAAGTATAACAGAGGATATAAAAAGTTAAACTTTATTAGAAAAGGAGCATAGTTTTATTCCTACTTCTAAAAGATAAAGAATAACTAGTTTTTGGATTGAGTAAGAAGTTTATATTGAAAAGAATATCAGGAATGTTTGATTAGCACATTCTTTTTGATCCTGCACCATCTAATCCTTTGACACTAATATGCTGATAAAAAATTTAAATCTTGCAATTGCATATCATATCAGGGTGCCAGGTTATAGAACACCTTTGATAGAGAGCAAGCTAATTACCTAAAACTTATACCAGGTTAGAGAGAAATTGAATGTATTGATGCATCATAGCAGAAAATTTTATATATACTTAGTTTTTATATAATTTATTAAGTTTAATAACATCTTTCATTGTATCAGTAGTATCTATCCCTAAGTTGTCATATCTTAAGTAGATATAGTTGTATCTACAATTATTATAATCTTTTACTTAAGGATTATAAAATTATAGTATATGTTTTCAATCAAAATTTATATAGATATAGATAAGTTGAAAGTTGATACTCTATTTCAGTCAAAGTATTAGTGTTTGTATATTTAGATAGCAGATTGTCAAGGAAATGATCCCTCAGACCATCAGTACTCCCACTGCATGGGAAACATTGTCAATTAAGTCTAGGTAGCAATATACAGCATGAAGACACATTCTAGAGAAAACCAACTTTCCTTATTTCATGGCAACTAGCAAAGAATGCTGAAAACGTCCACCATAAGAAAGGAAACATATTGAAAATTTTTTTGTTGGAGGGAAGAATATTTTATGAAGGTGTGAAACAAAGAAGGGAATTCAATCTCTTATATTCTACTTTCATTAGGGTGGATTGGATCTTGCTATTATATTTAAGCTCTAAGATCTTGTCAGCACATGATTGATTATAGTTTTATGAATGCTACCATTTTAGTTGACTAATATTATGATTTTGTGTTAATTTTGACATCCCTTCACTAACTTATTTTAAAAGACTATCCAAGCCATTGTCATGGCTTTTATGTCCTGACAAAGTGTCCAGAATTTGAAAAATATGACACACAAAGTACTAGTATTATCTATGTCTATAAAATATCCTGAGGTATTGCTATCCATCATAACAGTAATAGTGATATTCAATGAGCCATTTTTATATGACAAAAAATAATAGAATATTTAATAAGCATAATTAAGTCTTTAATGGATAAAAAACTATTGTAAGTTAACATGGTTCCACTAACTGCAAGAATCAATTAATAAGTATAAGATAATTACTGATATTTGGGGACCATCTAGTACTAAAAAAAGATAATTACTGATATTTGGTAAAAGAACAAAGTTGAAGTTTTGGGCTGGTAAGTTTAGATAGAAGTTAAACATGGGTAAGAGTATGTTTACAGGATTAACTACTGTGTCTTTTTTACTAAGTTTGCTAAAAACGCTTCCTTGTTTAAGTTTGTTATTTTGCAGAGTGCCAAGGAGTGAACATGAGAAATTTCTCAGGTGTTATTTTTAGAATTTATAATTGAGTGACAGATTGTAAGAATAAGGCTGGGTTTGAAGAAGCCAAGAAGACAAAGTTGGCAGGACTGCCTGACAAAACATACTCTGTACCAACTCTGGGTAAATGCAAGGTATGTCCAAGTTGGCCCTGAGGGTGCATGTGATGGTCAGATGGGAATTACATTTTCAGTGTTAAAATGTACCAGCCTTTAGAGAACAATGACAGTTCATTATTGTTAGTTGGAGAACAGGGTTTTGAGATCCATTCAATTTATAATATTGCTAAATCAGGAAAAACAAGCTTCAGTAAATCACATGAGTGAAATCTTACTCAAGTTACAGCATGTCAAAGGATGAGAAGTTGCATTTATTGGTTCAATTGGGCGCAGTACTTCACCTGATAGATGATGTATCCCACCAATTGTTTATTGATGGTTTTTTATGACCACCTTCTTTGTTGATCATCTTGGTTAATAAAAAAACCCCTATTCATTTTTTTATTTTAAATATTAAATTTTTTTTGTTCTGTTTGCTGACCTTCCTAAGATCGCAGATATCAAATTTGTGCAACCCTTACACTGGGGCCTTTGTACAATTTTCCTTTACATGTCCCTATTTCCCCTCTTTTTGTGGGTGTTCTCAGGTTGTGGGGTGGGGCCTTTCCCACCACCTCTTTGGGAATGCAAGCATTATAGACATGCTCCTGGCATTAGATAACCAACCTTTATATTGGTCTTTTTTGGAATTATTTTCACATGTGATTTTATCTTAGTGATAATGGGATGTGTTTGCTGTGCACCATGGTTCCATTGATTTTAACAAGGTGTTTTAATTTTTTTTGGTGGTGTGCTAGCTTGGCGCTTCTTTCCTTACTGTTTTCAGTGCAATTCTCACCCTTTCTGAAAGTATTTGGTGGTTTTGGAACATTTGAGTCTCAGTTTCTAAGGTTTCCATTTTCCACCACTTTCTTTCAGTATGATAAAACCAGCCATCGCTTGCCTTCTCCTAGAGTTGAGTGGCTGCCTTAGCTTCTACCTGGGGCTCCTGCCTGGGGTTTTCACTATTTAAAATTGTGTTGTTGGTGTTGGAGGCAATAGAGGGTTTGAGGCGCTTCCTGGATGTGGGGCAACCCAGTTTTGCTGCCTGCCAAACTTTCCATTAGTTGTTTGCACACTATGGATTTGAGAGCCTTTGCCCCTATTATTATAAATCTACTGGGGTCTTGGGCTTACCTTTGTTTGACATAGTTAAAACATCATTTTTCCATGCCACATTGGATACTCTCACAAGGACTGCCCCAGTATGGCAAGCTCCCCCTGCCACCTTTGATCATCTGAATGAAACTTATTGGGATGATTTCTCCACCAGAACCAGAAAGAGGCCAATTAATTGGGCTTTTAATATTTTATCTGGGGAGGCCCCTATAAATATGACCTCAAAATTCATGAATGCATTTGAAATGGGAGGAGTCTTATCCTTCTATTCCTTTGGTTTTGAAAAACTTGAGGTGGGCAGGGGTCTAGCCCTAAATCTTTATTATATGTTTCAGTCAATTTAGCCATGATGATGTCACCTGTGGCGGCCCCTATAATATGATGGCTAAGGCTGTAGGTTTTTCTTTAAATGAGGCAATACTTACCACTGATCCTCTCCCCATTTTTGGGGAATTCAAGGGTTTGGATGAGTCTAGCCCTAAATTAAAAATAAACGTTTCATCTGATGTGAGTTCCTAATAAATTTCTCCCCAAGGAACTATCTGAGCCATCATCTAATGGACTCACAGTGATGGTGTTTGATAGCAGCGACCAGTCAGCTATTAAAGCAAGCATGGTGTTGTTGACACCTGAAATTCATTTATTAAATGAATTTATTTTAAAAAAATAAGACAGTTGGAAAATCTCATGGGTCCAATATGCAACTTTTCTATGTATCATATCACTCCTGAGAACCTGCGCCTGTGCATCAAAATGATTAAAAGAACTGAAGAAGTTGAGCAGGAGTTAATGCTAAGAATTTTGGTAAAAATGCTGCTGCTGATGGTACTGTGTGGTATATATCTTCAGTGGTAGGGGTTGCAAGCTATATTCACCATTCTTTGATGGGAAACCCTATCATGGGGGGTGTGATTATGTCTTGAGAAAAACCCCTGGTGAACTGTTGATGTTATCTATTATCAATAAGCATAATTCTGGTTATTTTCTACTTTCTGCTACACTTTTTTCACCCTCTGGAAAATTCAACGCAACTATTTTGGTGGATACTGGAGCTTCTGAGAATTTCATTAACCTGGATCTGAATGGCTACCTTGGGTTGCATTATTTGCCTGGGTGTATGGTTAAGTCAGAAACATCCAAGGGTATTCCCACGCTGAAGGTGCAGGGGTTAGTTGTTTTAAGTGGGTAACTACCATTTGGCAAACAGGTTTTAGCAGTCAAAATCTCCTGTACCCAATTATCCTGGGTGTGGAGTGGTGGGTAAGTTTTTATCAGACCAATTTGAAAGATAACACCTTGGTATTATCTCTTAAGGGTGGACAGGTGTTAGTAATCCCCATGTTATAATGAGACCTCAAGGCATTTTGCCCTGATGGCCAAATGTAAAAAATCTTTCCCTTGCATCACTGCTGAAACCCACTCCTGAAGTGCCCTTACCTTTTTTTCTTGAAAGGATTAGAACCTTCCTTTGATGCAGCTTCTGCAAATGTTCTGCTGGAACATTCTTAGTTTGATTGTGACTTCAAGCTCACGGTGGGCTTAATGCGCATTTCTTCTCCCATCTACCCTTTGACTTTAAAGGAGGAGGCAGATTTGGATGTGTGTGTCATGGAGTAGCTGGCCAAGGGAACCATATTTTAAACAAATTTTTTTAGTGTGCTCACCTCTTCTCTTTGTGGAGAAAGTAGATGGGACTCTACGCCCTTGCATAGATTATGTTAATTTGAACAATGTGACCATCCCTGATCTGCATCCAATCCTCGTGAAGTCCCAAATTGCTCACTATATGGAGAAGGCAAAGATCTCTCATAGGATTGCTTGAATGTTTTCAACCATATTTGCATCAAGAAAGTTTAGGAGTGGCTCATAGCATTATGGACTAAGAAAGGAATTTTCTAGTAATGGGTCATGCCTTTTGGGCTTAAGAATGCACCTGCAATCTTCCAACGTCATATTGATGCAGACTTGGGGAAGTTGCTGGGCATATGCGCTGTAGCCTAAATGGATGACATTTTGGTGTTTTCCCCTGATCCTGAATCCTATGCAATCCATCTGCGGCAAGTAATCGAGCATTTGAGGGTAGCAAAGCTATCCCTAAAATAAGTAGATGTGAGTTTTTTAAGTCCCAGTTCACCTTTCTTGGGCAACATCATTTTCAACTAAGGCCACATTGTCACTCCAGACAAGGAGAATGTGATTTGTGAGTGGCCCACACCAACCTCAGTTAAGGAGTTGGGGAGCTTTTTGGGGTCTTACAGCTTTTTTGTAAAGTTTACACCAAGTCTTTCTAAGGTAGCAGCGCCTTTATATAAACCTAGTGGTGCCAAAGTTCTTCAGTGGTCCTCTGGACTGAAGGATGCCTTCCAAGCAGTAAAGTGTACTCTGCTGTCCACTTTAATTCTCCATCATGTGGATCCTGAGATGGAGTTCATAGTGGCCATGGATGCTTCCAATTTTGCCATAGCTGCTGCGCTCTTGCAGAAGAATGAAGATCTAGTTGAGCATCCTGTAGGATAATTTTCTCAAAAAATGTTACTATCTGAATTAAACTATTCAGTTAATGACAAAGAACTCTTGAAGGTAATGGAGGCACTAACCTATTGGCATCATACCTTATATGGGGTTTTTTGGCCATTCTGAGTCCAAATGGATCACAGTGCCTTATTGTTTTATTGCGCTCCTCATGTCCTGACCCCCCTAACAAACCCAGTGGCATGATGCCCTGTAGCAATTTTTGTTCTCCTATGGGTTTACAAAGTGCAAGGAGAATGGTTTGGCTAACGTTCTGATCTGAAACCCTGCATTGGCACCTGATCATAAGTAGAGTTGCACAACACCCACTTGGTGATCCCTCCATGTAAAATTGCATCTGGGCAACCACCCTCCCAACAGGCATGTCAGTTTTTGCTGCTCTAGAGAACCTGGATTAATATAGTATTTTCAGGAAGGTCATGCTTACCCAGTATTTTTCATCATAATATGCTATAGATTTTGCTAAATTCAAGTTGAATTAGGTGGATATCACCAAGGGCTACCATGTAAAGGAGGTCACAATATGGTTCCAGGGGCGTTTATGGGTTCCTGATGTCCCACTTCGTCTGGAAGTAATTAAGGAGCACCATGATGGCATCACTGTAATATATCCTGTGAAAGCAAAGAAATTGGAACTTATTTATCATACCTACAACTGAAAGGGGTTGACAGCACAGGAAGCCAGGTATTGCAAGGAGTTCCTGGTATGCAATATGATGAAGCCAAACTGCCAGCCTCTCACAGGGTTAATGGTACCAGTCCAAAAGGCAGTGGGCCTTGGACTTTATTATCCATTAGATTTATTGTGGAGCTACCTGCATCTGAGGGCTATGATGCTATCATGGTCATGGTAGACCATTTTACAAAGTTTGCCCATGTCAATCTTGTAACACCACAGTTATGCGGCAGAGATGGCTAGGCTATTTTATTGCATGTGTTTTCCTCCACGGGGTGCCCAGGATATTATTAGTGACTGAGGACCTCTTTTCACATCTATGTTTTGGGAGAAGTTGTGCAAAACGCTTCATATTTGTCCGTGATGCTCTACTGCCTATCACCCCCAATAAGATGTGAAAGATGGAGTGAGTGACCCAGTGCCTAGAGCAGTTCCTGCAGCATTACACTGCAGCTGACCATTCTGATTGGGCTTCCCATCTGTCTCTGGTTCAATATTGTTATAACAACGCCCAGCATGCTTCCATTGGGTGCTCTCCCTTCTTCACCAACTATGGTTTAGCCCTTTATTTATTATGGAACATGGCGGTGATTCTGAGGTGAAAGTGGTGGTGGACTTTGCCAAATCCATCAAGAAAGTACCAAGGGGTCAACAACAACTTGGATGCTGCCATGAAGATATATAAGGTGAACGCAGATGGAAAGAGGCGGGTGAGTCCAGCTTACAGGGAAGGAGATCTCGTGATTCTGGATAATAAAAGTAATATATCACTCAAGCAGCCATGCATAAAACTGAGCCTGAAGAGGATAGGACCTTACTGTAATATCAGAAAAGTGGGTCACGCCTCATACCACTTGGATCTCCACTCATCATTTCAGATCTTTGCTGTGCTTCATGAGAGCAATTTTGTTTGAGGGTCCTCGCCTGAGACTCTAGAGGCATACCTTGTGGAAGGGATCCCAGAGTGGGAAGTAGAGGAGGCGGTAGCCTCCTGTCATATGAAAAAGAGATTAGAACCTGGTGTTGTAAAAAGGGTTTGATGCAGTGGAGAACATATGGGTCTCAGCATGTAACCGTGTTCATGACCATAACCTCATTGATGCATTCCACATGCCTTTCTCAAATGCAGAAGGACCCAAGGACAAACCAACTGTCAATGCCATGAAGCTGGCTTCTTCCCACAAGAACTTCCCCATGGCTGAAGCCCCTGGATGGGGGTGGAATTCCAAAAGAATGTGAGGGTAATGTCTTAATTAATGATATAATTGAGAGGACAGATTGTAAGGATAAGGCTTGGTGTGAGGAGGACAAGTATACAAAGTTGGAAGGCCTGCCTGACCTGAAAAATACCCTGGATCAACGCTGGGTTTAGCAAGGTGTCAGAAAATTGACTAAGGGCTCTGCTAGTTGGCAGGCCAACCTGTATGAAGACTGGTTGGCCCTTGCCATTTTGCCTTAGGAGATGGGGCCAGCAGTACAGGCTAACCCCTTTGCATGTCACCCGCGCCATTCAGGGATCCCCCAGCCTAATCCTTAACCAACGGAATAAATATAAGCTTATAACAAGAGATAGATTAGGCAAAGGGAGATATTTATTGAGAGGAAGCACCAGGTATTTATACTATTTACAACAGGACTACTGCGCCCACCACCAACCTATCAGTTCTTCCGCTGGTTCTTCCAGCCAACCACTCCTATTCTTCTACTGCACTATTCTCTTCCCTGGAATCAACCCTCTCTCCTAGTCCTTCCCAATGTCCAAATTAGTTTCAGCACATCCTTGGCCTTAAGTCACCAGTGAGCTGTATAAAAGATTAATCTAAATAAATGTTAAATTTGGATTTGACCTTTGAGTTGATAATAATGCGCTGGAAAAAACTTAAATTGCTCACTTTGACTCAGAATATCTCAGCATCTCACTGACAACTCTTGTCAACTTATCTCAGTTAATTGATTAGGAATCACCTTATTCAGGTGATAATTAATTATAATAAATGAGGCACTGAAAACAACCTCAGCTGCCTCAAACTTGTAATCATCAGATCCACTAACATCAGATTATCAGTACAGGCAGTGAATTCATAGATGGACAAATAAAGCAAATACATCAGCTTTCCGCTAGAAATTTTTACAACAGTCTACAAATGGCAGTTGGCGGTGAACACTGATTCCACTGAATGATACCAATTGGATCATACTCAACTTATTAATCACTGGTGATCCTTATACTACTTTGGGGCCATCAATTGGCCCCACTTGAACTTACTTCCAAACTTAATGAAATACTTGGATCTGGCTCAACCCAATTTGGGAAGCAACTACCTAGCAATTACATTAAATCATATGGAATTCAGTCAATAAGTCATTCCGCCAGGATTGGCCATATCATCCCAAATAATGATAATTTAATGGAGGATTCCATCTGGTTAAAATTCCGGCATAAGGTATGCCCAAGTTGGTCCTGGGGTGCATGTGATGATCAGATGAGCATTAGATCTGTGACGTTAAAATGCACTAGTTATTTAGAGGATTATGACAGTTCATTATGGTTAGTTGGAGAACAGGGTCTTAAGACCCATTTGGTTTATAATTTTATTAAATCAGAAATTTAGCTTCAGTAAATCACTTGAGTGAGGTCTTACTCAAGTAACAGCATAACAAATAATGGGAAGTTGCATTTATTGGTTCAATTGGGCGCAGTACCTCACCTGTTAAATGATAAGTCCCCCAATTATTTTATTAATGGTTTTTCATGACCAACATTCTTTGTTGATCATCTTGGTTAATAAACCCATTAATTTTATTTTAGATATTTAAATTTGTTTGGTTCTGTTTGCTGACCTTCCTGAGGTCTCAGATATCAAATTTGTGCAACCTTCTCCCTGGGGCCTTTGTGCACTGTTCTCCTCTGCAGTGTCTTGTTTCCTCTCTTGTTAGCGTGGTGTTCCTGGGTTTGGGGTAATCCTTTACCATTACCTCTCTGGATATGTGAGCGTTATAGACACTCTTCTGACAACAGACCAGGGGTAAGCATTGTAAATCATTTAAGATAGTACAAAGACCCTATTATTATAATGAGAACTCCCCTTTAGTTATAATGCTGGTTAATGATGTAACAAACAGTATGTCATGCTTGATGAAAAGAGACTAAGCCACTTTATGAATTATATTTATAATTTTTGTAGCTTTTTTATTGCAATTTATGCTTTGATTTTAACCTTGAATGGCACCTCTCTTTTAGTATTGTAGCCTTGGTGGCAGCCATGTGATGCTTAGCTCTATTGCATAATCAAAAGATTATAGGGTTTCTCACCTGGGGTGGTTGGTTGAGACTAGTCTGATGGCGCCAGGAAGGCAGTTACTGCTATTTTAGGTAATAAAATATAGTTAAATTACAGGTGTATAAAGATGCTGATGTGCTCACCTAGAAATGACCTAAGTGAGGTCAAAGAGTACCTGAATAGATGAGTTGCACAAAAATCCAGAAAAAGCTTTTGAGGTGACTAAGGTAAGGAAGGAAGGAAATATTGTGCCATTTTGAGAGTGTATATGAAAGAGCTTGCAGTACCACTGACCTAGCTATCCCTGAAGCTTTTACTAAAGCAATAATGGCAATTGAATCTCAATAGCTTTCATCCTTACCACATTTAGAGATTTAGATTAACCACCAATAAGATTAAGATGACTAATAACTATTAACTTTTATTTTTAACTAATTATCTTATATAAATGTTTTTTAAATATCTCATTGTCACGCCAGTTTCAACTTAAAAATTAAGCTATCAGATACTCCATCTAAAGCCAGTACATTTTTATAAATTAATTTCATTATTAATTACCTCACAACCTTCATAAAATTCTCATTAATCTGTCATTATATTATCATTGATAATTTGTCATCATCTCAGTTGTAATTGTGCAAATTCATATATAATTATAATGTTATAATGCCTATTTTATAAATGCTTCCTTAGCTCAAATATGAAAAATAATCCAAGAATCTAAAGTGCTGCTATTTTAATATTACCCTTGAATCATTGGACTATTAAACCTAAAGTGAATAGAAAGAAGAATGTAAATTTGGAAGGTAATCTACTATCTAATAGTAAAATATAATCTCAGATTCCCAGCAAAAACCACAACCAATGGCAGTGTTATATACAGTGTGTTAGGAGCCTTCACTAGATAAAAACCAAGAGAATCAAGTTTATTCTGATTTTATTAGTGATAAAATATCTTCATACATAGATATCATGGCATAGTGTACTAGAACCTATGAACTAATTGCATTTTTTGTTGCCACAGATTCAATTGTAGAAATAGGTGCTCACTAAAGGAGGCACTTTTAATCAAATCTATATAGAAATGAGCCAAGAAGCTCACTGCACTATTTGTACTAGCTTTTACTACAATGAGTCCCTAGATGGCCACCTCATCCAAATTGCATATATTCTGATAGAACATGTTGATTATATCTAGAATTAAAACAAGAGACAGAAATCAGCTCATGGATGCTTGTTGATCTTAAAGGTGATATGAATTTATTAGTGAGCTCTAATAATAAATATGGAGATCAAAAACCTTATAAGATGTGATTTACTTTTTTAGAAATAGAATTGAGGAATTGACCAAATAAAACCTTTAATATAAGTCTACCTCTCCATATCCAGCCACAAGCTCATTAAAAATTAACTATCTGCTTAAGATGATATGTCATCGGTTTTCTTCTAAGATGAATCATTTGTCAAAACTGGAAATATGATAGCAATGATATACCAACAATCAGGCATATCAGCTATTTTGATAATGTTACCCTTGTTAGCTCAAGTAGCACAAAAAACTCATCCAGAAACTTCTACTACCACCTCAGCAACTCAACTTGTTCTGCTCTAGAAACCTCAATCCATCATGGTTCTGCGCCCATGCTACCAACATTGAGCTCCCAGAAGGTTTACTGCATCCTAACTGGGCTTGTGAAAAGGACATCTAATTTAAAAATCAACTTTATTTTATTTTCCTAAGTTCAAAAAGAAGGGGAATATCCAGAACTATATGATGTTTGAAATCACCATGAGGGGTGTGAATGAGAGAGAAAAGCCATCCATGCTGATTAATTTGTTGAACCCAGAAAGCCAATAACTTGTGATTCCCAAGATTTAAAGTTGACATGATCTATGTAAATTATAAAGACATCATTATCAAAGAGTTTCTAGTGACATGGCTAAGGACTATATTGAAAGATTCTTTCCTCAACGTTTTTAAGAATGATGAACAAATCTTAGATTTGTGAATTGATTCTAGATTAAGGCCTAAGTATTGTAAAGAGCCAAGGTTCAGAGTCATTAATTCTAAAATTGATTATTGCAACGCCTGTGGTTCCTATAAAAACAATTTGATTCAATGATACTTGTTATTAATGAAGAGTATTCCATAACACAACCAGTGAATTACATTCACAAATGTACTATGGCTTTTGATGTGCCAAACATGTGTTACAGTGAATATTAAAAAATTAAAATAGGCCTAACCACTCCACATAAGAAATTGACTATAAAAATCAGCCTCATACTGAGGAACGTGTCATTTATTATACTTACACGCCACAAATGTGCAATAAAGGAGCACTACTCTCCTGAGTTTACAATTATGGTAGACAATAAAAAGTCCATTTTTTGAAATCAGCTGATGATGTGTTTATGAGAAAAGATTTGTAGAGTAGAAAAGTATTATTCTACTTCCACTGACACTCAAAATATCCATGTCTAGTATAAAGAGATAACTATCACCTTTAAATCAGATTGTTCAAGGTAAACTATGATGCTCTGTCAATTTAATTGCCTCAAAATTTTAAGTGATTATCTATGCCCTCTTAGCTACATAAATAATAACTACACACATACCTAAGCCAATCCAAAACATGAGTATTCCCATTTAACAACCAAATAAAGACATTGCCACCCCGTTAACTTGTTCAAAGATGGCTATGACACTCCATCATCAATTTAAATCAACCCCACTAACTTTTTGAGGAAGATATTATAATCCATAGTCAATTTTGCACCACATGATTGTCAATGATGTGTTAGCTGTGCCTCAAGCCCAAAGAGAAAAATGTAAAAAACCCAAAGATGATGCTTATACTCATCTTCATTAAGTGTTTAACTCATGCTTAAGAATGGCATAGTATCATCTAGTTATCAAAAATGATGCTGTAATACCATGAACTTTCAAAAACATATATTAGAAATCAAAGCAATTCTGCTGTGATATGGTCTTATTCTAACCGTTGTGCCTGAACACCAAGCCCTTTTTTGGGAATAAAGATTAATTTAATAGCCTTAAATGATTATATGGCAAATACTATACAAAGCTGATGGTTTCAATCAGACATGTCACAGCACCTAGTTCTATCTATCTCAACAATGGATAAATAGAGTGAAAATAAAGCATATATCTAACATCAATGTAAATAGACATTAAATCATCATTTTTGTACACATTTTAGATTATGAAGTTAATTATAACAAGGACCATCAGCCTTCCTGTTCACAGTCACCTCAGAATATTCTTATGTAATTAAATAACAATTAAATTGGCTAAAAGCTCAAACCACAACTAAATGCCACGCTGCTGAAGAAAATAGAATACAGAGAATGTGATAACAAAGTTTGACAAATCTTATACAACTTTTTTGTGGGGAGCTGGTGTTGTATATTGAGAACTGACAATTTGGAAGGAAACAATTAAAGATAATTGGAAGGAACCCTTCAAAATTATAGAAAATATGCACTAATGAATATAATTTAAAGGATGATATTATTAGACTTATCATATACTGGATACATCCCATGTTACTTAAGAAATCACATAATATTGACATACTGACATCTACTAAATCCCATTGAGCCAATAATTCAATTTAACATACACTTTTGTTCCCCCTATGTTTGAAAAATGAGAAAAATGTCAAGATTTGTATTGACCAACTATAAGAAATGATTGAATAATGTTTCATAAAATAGTAGTCAACTGATTGTTATATAAGTTTTTAAGTAATATGTCACTGACTCACTAATGTCAACTTAGTTATTGTATTATTGGTTACCCTCAGCCCTGCACCAGTGCATACTTATGGCATTAATACCATTATCAATTACCTCACCCCTGCCAACAAAAAGTTTAAATTACAGTTGTCTTGATTACTAATGGTAATTACCATCATCTCAATCATAATCACTCAATTCTAAAACTAGTTGTATTGTTCTGATGTCTACTTAACTAATTATTTATTTTTAATTTAAACTAATCAGCTAATCTAATAATCCAACGTTCTTATAACTTACCATCGCCCTTGCACCATTAGAATATAATTACACAGAATTATAGAAAGAAGGAAAAAACTTTGAAAATTTCTCTACTATTTAGCAACTAAGTTTAAATCCAAATGACCTAGCAAAAATCACAGCTACTGGCAGTATCATATAAAGTGTAAAAGCCTTCGTTAAATAGGCCTATAATCAAGTTATTATTTTTTATGGTATAATAATATATTGTTTATTATACAGAAAGAATATACCAAATTGCACTAGACCTGTAAACTAAATGATTTTTTGTTGACCCAGCACTAATTGCAACACCTTGTAGTGCAATATTAGCAATACAAGAACCCTAAGAACATGCTATGTCTCTTTAGTAGAAGGAATCATGATAATATTTAAAATTACATTACATAAAAATTACTGGACAGAGGAACAAAATTTTAATTTTTCATTTGCCCTGTCAATAAGCTCATATATGCACACCTTGACAAATTAGACACAGAACCAGAGGTTAAGTGTAGCTCTGAGTAGTGCAAGTGTATGAGTCTGATTGCCTATCTTCACCTAGTAAAAAATACTAGCCATGAGAAGAGATTTTGATGTCCAACGGTTGAGTATATAAGAAAGAAAGTAATCTAAGAAAAGTTAAACTGAGCATCAGGCGTGACATAATAAATATTAGATAGCATATATAGTAGTGTGTTTCAATTTCTAAAGATGTGATTTTCATATGACTTTACTTATGCCTTGAGTCTCAGTGATTTAAAAGATATATATGCCAAATTAAGAAGATTAGATAATTTAGAGGCTGCACACACTGATCTTTTGTTGGAAAATCAGTTGACCACATTATCCATCTCACTTAACAATTATAATTTTAAGATCATTAAAAGCAATCTATTGTTTGGCAATGGTTACTGACTAAATTGTTAGTCAAAATTTATCTAAAAAATTTATAATCTGATAGTTGGTTTTTAATTAATAATTTTGTTGAGGATCATCCTCAACTAAATTTTTAGTTGTAATTAACCAAAGAATATAATCCAATGATTGGTTTTGATTAATGTTTCATTGAGCATCATTCCTGACAATGCTAATTAGGTAATTTGATGAGGGTTTGATTGCTGATAGTTGGATTGCCATAGTGGATCTAAACAATTAGGGTCGTTTTAATGAAGTTACTGAAGCGTTTTAACGCTTGTTTTGGCAGCAGCTAGTAGTTATAATTAGGTGACATGGCCTAGCCCATATGTGTACGGTTACTAACATGTGGGGATGGTTGTTGATCTGTAAAATGTTAAACTGCTGAGGATTAAATAAAACAAAGGCATTTGCTATCATCAAAAGTTAATCCTAGGGGTTAGAAGTAGCAGGATATCAATCAGTTGATTTTCAGAGAAACATCTGAAAGTTGTCCAACTTCTTCCTATAAAAACAGAATTCAACTGATATATTATTATTATATTTACTTATATATTGAAGATTAAAGGTAATAAAAGTACCTAGTTGTTTTTCTCAATTAAAATTACCAGAGTGGATTCATTGCCACCTATTTTGAAGACTCAACCTACTAGTTGTCATTGTACAGCAAGTGTTTTTAATATTATTTCACAACCATTCAGTGTACTAAACTACCCAAAAGTTTACACTTGGTGCTCACTACAGGAACGTAGTTGAGTCTTGCTGAATAATACCACCATGTCCTCTGTTCAGGGTGAAATTCAGCAGCTATGGAAGGAGCTGGGGATTGTGAATCAGACCACTCTAATGTCAGCAGCTCAGGCTGATCTATCCAAAGCATTAAATTGTGTTACTAGGATGGAAGAAGATGTTAACCTTGTCACTGAGGTATAATGAGTTATTCATGGAAATTTCTGATTTAGAACATTTAATATTCAAAAGTGGAGAAGGATCTACTCCTGTTCAAAGTAGCATTTCAAGATGAGGCTGGGAAAAATAGGCTATTACAGGAGAAAAATGGTCAGCTCCAGAAACAAGTACAAGAATTGGAAAAAATATCAATGTACTTGTATTCATGTAGAAACTGAGATTGGGGACCAAACCTATACAAAGATGAAAGCAATATAGGAAGCATTCAGCCTACATGAAATATGCCAAGTGCCTATGCTGCCATTTCAGCAATGACCCCCAACAACACACCAACTGGTGCTAGAATGGCTAGCCGCGTTGCTCTTCTTGCAACTGAACCTGTGGAAGCTGAGGAATTTTGGCTACCCCAAAATTGTCACCCTTTCATTGGGATAATGCCACAGCTTTTTTCAGATTGTTTAAAATTACCATTTTTGGTTGCAGTGATCGCCAAAAAGCTGTTATCATTATCAATTGTTTAGATACCACTTGTCTAAACTTGGTATTACCCCCATTTGCAAGGGGAAATTAGTCATATAATGAGGCAAAAAATGCGACTATGAAGGAAATTTGGCATCAATGAATGAATGGCTAACTGAAAGAAAGAGTTCATGGGAATACAATTCTGAAAAGATGAAACCCTAGGAGAATTTGCTGAACGTTCCTATGAAGAAGCACAAATCCTGATGGGAGCTAATAACCTGAGTGATTTTGATGCTTGCATTGCCATGAAGGCAACAACCAGACCTTATCAAGATTTACACAGATCCATGTTGTAAAGCTTCACCAATATTATTACTTCTCAGATGGTGGACTATTTAAAGATATTAGGAGCAACTTTTGATGCGCCCAATCAATTTTATGAGAAAATTACAGCTGAGGATGATCGAAGTATAGTGGAATTAGAAGATGACATTCTAGAGAGCATTAAAAAGTCATTGATCAGCATAATCAAGTTGTAACAGGGAAGAAATTCAATGGATCCAGTTGGAAGGATAAATTGACTAGCCACTATTGGAAACGTGGAGCAATGGGACAATTTGCCACCCAAAATTGGGAGAAGAAATTAAAACAATTTGTGGATGTTGTGATTCCTAAGGAGGAAGAAAAAAACTGCCCAAAATTTGGGGAAAGGCCTTACAGTCTAAAGAGGAACTATCTAGCACTGCAAGAGAACCTGTTCCACCAGACACCTACTTGAAATAAAGAGGGCATCAGGACCAGCTCAGGTTGCAACTGGGTCCACTGTGAGAAGTTCTGAGGCATTAGTGAGATTGAAACAATAGGTAATTAATTCAGAGTAGTGGATGAAGTCAATTGATCTTAAATTAGTCAATTAATGAGAGAGGCAAGGAATGCTAAGAAATAGGATCAGATCCAGAAAAATTGGATAAAGAAAAATGTTACCAAATTAATCTGTATGAGTAGTGGATCATTTTCAGATCTATCATCATAATTAATCTGAATGTTCAACCTTGTAAATAATGCTGAAGAAAAATCATACAAACATAAAATATAATATAAGAAAAAGAAAAAAAAGAAAGAAGAAAAAAATGATAAAAGATAAAAATTACAAAATACAAAAAGAAAAACACATAAAACATCAGTAAAAAACATAAAAATGAATATTGAAAAATTATAAACCAATTTTTAATTTATCACACTCAAAATAGTCAGATGTTGTTCCCTACTTCATCAACAGGGCCATCATGGGTTACAACTGGGTCTTCTGGAATTAGTACCAAGGCTCTAGGAATAAATAAGATCCGCTCTGATCACAAATGGAGAGTCCAACCTGGGGGAGTACAGGTTTTCCAGCTATGACCAGCAATAATGCAGAAGTAATCCTGGTATGGAATGAGCCATAAGACTGCACTCAAAAGAGGCAGCAGCAATAAGATGACTGCTAAACTAATGAGTTAGTTAAGTCTGGAAGATGGACCTCTGAACTAGGCTTGTTAGTTAAGTCTTGAGAAGAAGCAATTGCTTCTGAAAAACTATCTCGCTGGGTAATCTGGTCAAGCAGGGGGATGTGTTGTAAATTTGGTTGACCACATTATCCATCTTAATTGCCAATTATAATTTTAAAGATTTTAAAAGCAATCTATTATTCAGAGATGATTGCTGACTAAATTGTTAGTCAAAACAACTAAAGGATATAATCTGACAGTTGGTTTCAATTGATATTTCATCAGGGATCATCCCCCAACTAAATTCTTAGTTGTAATTAACTAAAGAATATAATCCAATGATTGATTTTGATTAATGTTTTATTGGGCATCATCCCTAACAATGTTAATTAGGAAATTTGATGAGGGTTTGATGGCTGATAGTCAGATTGCCATAGTGGATCGTTCAAACAGTGGATCTGGATGATTAGGGTCGTTTTTACAAAGTTACTGAAGCGTTTAACTCTTGTTTTGACAATAGATAGTATTTACAATCAGGTAACACGGCTCCAGCCCATCTGTGTATGGTTCCTAACATGAGGAGATGGTTGCTGATCTGTTAAAGGTTAAACTACTAAGAAATACTATAAAGAAGGCATTTGCTATCATAAAAAGTTAATCCTAAGGTTAGAAGTAACAGGAGATCAACCATTTGATTTTTAGAAAAATATCTGAAAAGTTGTCCGCCTTCTGCCTATAAAAACCCCTAGCGTTCTCTAATAAAAACAGAATTCAACTGATATATAATTTTTCTATTTACGTATATTTAAAGATTGAAGGGAATAAAAGACCCTAGTTGTATTCTCAATTACAATTACCAGAGTGGATTTGTTGCCACCTACTTTAAAGACTCAACCTACTAGTTGTCATCATACAACTAGTGTTTTTAATTTTATTTCACAATCAACCTGTGCAGCAAACTACCCAAAAGTTTACATCATTTTTATCCCAAACTAGTGATATTTCTAATATTTAAGGGCTCATCACTAATGAGCTTCTCATGTATTTTTTTCATCTGTTGTGGGAACCAAACTTTAAAATAGAAACCAAAAGAGGAATTTGGTTGATAGAAAAGGTACCTAGTGGTGAGTTTTTAGGAGCTCAGCTCTCTAAAGGAACAAAAACTTTTGCATATTTTATTTACCATCACAATTGAATGAACCACTTTTAAATCCTGCAAAATTTACCAGTATTAAACTACAGAAGTGTGGAGGAAGGCAAATATCCCTATTAAGGTGGAGGTAAATATCCATGCTGGTATACAAAAGCTGTAAAAGAATACCAAATTTGGGTAAAAAAGGAAATTGAGAAACATGGATAAAGAAAATGTGAAATGGCAGATTTGGAAAGGTGATCTCATCAAGTTATTTTACATTTTTAGCAAAATGTGATGGATGTGACTAGTATATCACTAGAAGAAAAAAATTCCTTAAGTCACAAAGTAAAGATTATATGTGTTTGTTAATGAGTGGAGTAGACAATGTTTCTGCCTTGAAGATAAGAACTATGTGTACAAAAAAAAGAAAAAAAGATCCATTTAAGAAAACATTACAAAGCTATCATTGAAATCAATAAGACAGTTATACTGGAAGACTCACCTTCATCATCATCAGCACCTAGTGACCAATAGGCCAAGTTTTTGCCTACAACAGCAAAATTATGTTTAAGTCCTAGATTGAAACCTCTTGATCAGACACACACGCCTACTTGGGATCAAGAACAACTCTCTATTTGACAATAAAGTACTTCATTTATAGAAACTGAAAAGAGCCTTGGTCACAATGTTTTAGAAATTTCCGTATCTCCAGCTACTATTTACCAAGCTTGGGCGATCAATAGAATAAAAATGGCAAAGAAATTAAAGTGCCATTCTTTGAAAATCCTCCTCACGTGGTCTTGCATTGGGACAGTAAACTGTTGCCCTCAGTTGACCACGGGAATTTCAAAACTTTGGAAGATAGAGTTGCAGATTTAGTGACTGGCTAAAATTTTTGAGCATTTTCTTGTCATACCTGTTGCCCTGAAAGGCACTAGTGAGCAGATGGATGCAGTATTGTTCAAGGAAGTGTATAATTTGGACTATGTGACAATATCTCTGGTATATCTTTTGATACTACAGCATCTAATACAGGACTGATCTAAGGGGCATGTACCAGAATTAAAAGGGAATATGGATGAACATTGTTGTGGTTGGCTTGCCATCATCACACCCAAAATAAATTTTAAAGGAGTGTTTGAGGAGTGTTGTGGAATACCATCAAGCAGTCCTGACAACCAGATTTTTCTGAAGCTCCAAAGTCTGTGGGCTTTACTTGATAAGAAGACATATATGGCACATCGATGAATCCCCCCTCAGGTTGGGACTATCTAGTACTAAAAAAAGAAGACATATATGGCAATGCTAAATGAAAAAAGTCACGTACAAGGATTTCTAGAACAACTAGTGAAAATGGTTAACTACATCCAAAATATCCTAAAAGACGGAAGTCATCCAAGAGAAGACTACAAAGAGTTATCACAACTCTCACTTCTGTACCTAGAGGTTGTCTTTAAAATGACTTCAATTTTAGGATCCCAGGTGCTCTGCATCAAGCAAGGTGGATGGCAAAGGCAACCTATGGAATTAAACTTGTTTTACTCACTAAACAGTCGAATATTCCCAATATAAATTGAAAAAATGAAATGAGGTGCACATTTTTTCAGCCTCATGTATGTTTGCTTTTGGCACAAGGCAATTGTAAGTCAATGGACTTCAAAGAATGATTTAATTATGTTTCAGCTTTAAGCACTTACCCAGATGCAGATTTCAAAAAAGTTCTCTCACAGTTGCTAAGAGACACCTTTGGTATCTATCAGAAACAAATGTACATTATCTTTTTTGGATGAACATATTACTCAGGCTGCTAAATAAAATATGACTAAAATTTAGAAACCAAACCTGCAAAGAAAAAAAAATGAAATGATTAGAGGGTAAAAACCTTGTTTTTGAAGAAAAAACCTTAGCCATTTTGTTACTAATAAACAAAGACGTTCTTTGAATTCTTTTACTGCTTGAAGTCGCTTTTGAGCGATTTTAAATTTAATATTTTATTTATCCACAGCTGTCTGCCCAAACCTATTCTTTGATGTCCTTGGCTCTGACGCCTGCCACCCCAGTGTGGGGCAGCAGTGCACCCCCACCTAGCATCTTCCGCCCTGCAGGCAAGCGCGTTCAGATGGGCTCAAACAGCCCGCCCACTGCTTCCAACTGTTTTGTCTCCCCGCGGGACTTAGCGCTCCACCTGGCGCGCGTCCACCCTTCTCACCCCCATCCTCTTGCCCTCCCTCACTCTGCCATTCGCTATTGCCTTAGAGTGGACTATGGGCGTTTGTTCCCATATGTCAATAAGTAATTATTGACCTAGCCACTAAGGCCTTTGCGCCAGCTGGCTTTATAGACTTCCGCCCTTTTAAGGGCTACTTTGACGTTGGGTTCCAATCTGAGGAGGATGCTGAAGCGGCAGCACAAACTCCTCTAATTTATAAAAAACCCCCATTCCCACAACCCGTACTCGCCTCCCTTCAGACACCACGCTGGTGGTATCCTTTGCAAATTTCCCATCCCACCTTCCACCCCAGGTTTTGTATGACCAGTTGGTCGCGGGGCTCATAGCTTATAACACTCAGCCCAACCTCATCTTTGCCATTCCATCTAATGTGGAGCACCTTGCTGCTCCTTGGGCAACAGTCACCATCGTACCACACCACCCTACCATAGCCCAACAAATCCCACCCCACGCTAGTGTGGCTGCAGCGCCTGATCATTTCTTTTGGGCTCAAGTCGATAATGGTAGGCAGATTTGTTCCCTCTGCTTTGGCCTTGACCATGCAAAAAGAGCGTGACCTCAGGCCAAGTCTGCTGCTGCAGCTTCTGAGCCCCCCCTCTGGAGGTTCAGTATGGGGCGTTTTGCTGCCCCCTCCCACCCTCCAATCTCATTCAGTGGGCCCACATGGGAAATCAGCCCCACCCAAAACCTCCATCCTCACTCTCCCACCTAAATCTACACCAGCCAATCAGAGCAATGCTTGGACCACCCTTGGCACCCAAGCAGCTGCCCATTCGCCCAATCCCACCCACCCAAATTCGAACGCCACTATTCCAATAATCCAAAATCCATGGGATCTATTGGCTGAAACTGATGAATCAGGTAATGTCCTCATTAGTAAGAATACAGGTCAACATCTATGCCAAGGCGATTATGGTCAGGAGGAATTTTTCCTTCCTGACTTTGATGAAACCCCTACCCCTCGCCATTTCGCTCCTCTGTCCAATACAGCCCCCTTCCAAAGTGATCACCAGCTTGCCTTGGCTGCGGTGGCCTCTCCTCACTGCCCAAAACTATGCACCGCAGTGGCCCAGTCAGTGGCTCAGCTCCAGCATGGCCTGCCCACCATCTTCTTCCCCCGACTTCCCTGAATCTCCCTGCAGTGACATCTCAAAACTATTTGATGATGCTGAAGTTGCTGTTATGAATGTCACAATGATTGCTTCATTCAACCCCTCAGCCAAAATCACCCGCCACATTATCTCCCTTTTTGCCCAACTTCCTGAAGCCTGCAAAGAAGCTGAAGTTCTCCTCGCAGCTTTTGTTGAAACACTTTCCTGTCATTATCTCGATGCAGAAGAGGAAAACTCCTACTACGCTGACCTCAACCCCCACTCTGAGGATGCCCCAACGCCCTGGCTCTCTGCACTGATCTGGTACTGTAACCAACACCCCTTGATTGAGGTGGGTCTTTCTGAAAACCAACCCTCCGACCCCTCCTCACCCTATGTCATGGTGGGTTAACAGTTTCTGCTTCCCACCTGGTTAGTAGTTTTGTTTTGTTGTTTTGAGTGTTGTGTTCAGTAATGTCCGTCCCCTGGTCGGCATACCTCAAATAAATCAAGACGTTCTTTGAATTGCTTGGGATCCACAATGTGAAAGAATACTAAAGCGATTCTCTAAGAAGCCATGAGAACGCTCTTAAGGTGGTCAATGATACCGCAGAAAGAGAATTTGCTCTGATACTAAAGCTTAGTGAATCAGTTAAGGATGAACAACAAAAACAATTCTTGTTGAGGGTAGTTGAGCATCACAGAAAAGTCGTTACCAAGAGAACAAAAATAGTGATTGCAACGTTCAATGTTGATAAATATAACACATTTTTGCCTATGATACTACCTATTAACCTTAGTGCCTAGTTTTAATATTATTATAAGTTTGTCATTTCTAGTTTCTAAATAGATAATTTACAATGAGAAATTGTATTTTTGCCTACTTTTACAAAGCTTATATAAGTGTGAAATTTTAAATAATATCCAATTTTCTTGAAATTTGGCATATATATCTTTTACATCACTGAGACTTGGGGCGTAAGCAAAGTTAAAAAGATTTACATTATATTTTTGCCTTGTAAAATGAAACACACTAATATATAGTGCACAGGAATAGCTGTTAATTAAAATATATAGTAGAGTACTAAGGATATATAAAAAGTAACCTATGATGAACATTGTTTGAAACTAAAAATGATAGTTCCTGTCAGTAAGATAAATCATGTGCCTAGGACTAAAATTGTGCAATTATTCTTAAGTTTATTATCCTTTATAGAAGAGTTTTGATTTAAAAATTGCTGAAAAAGTCACGTTAAAGTTAAGGGCCATGTGAGATTCTACTATTTGGATCTAGGATTGAATAAAGAGTAGGTTGCAGGTATAATAGATTAATGACATCATACATCAAAATAAGAATTAATGCAAGTAATTTTACAACCATTTATATACTAAATCATGATTGGAACTATTGTAGCAAATAAAAGTATACTAGTATTAGAATAATGCAAAGTTTTAAAATTTAATTGATATCTAAGACTTATATGCATGGTGTAGGATCCTTTAGATGTGAATAGTGGTAATCAACTAGGAAATGTTTTTGCATCTTAATACTTTATGCTTGACTAAAAAGAATTTTATAATACATATCTTGTCAAGAAAATGTTTTGGTAGGGGTTTAAAGTTTAGTGTCACTGCTTAGCTTGTGAATGTGAGAAGCTCATAGCATTATAAGATACTCCTTTTGCGCATCTACTTACCCACTTAATGGGCACAGATGGAAATTACTAATAAAAACACCATCTAAAACAAAGTGTGTGAGATGTAAATTTTAGGTTAGAGTATGTGAGCTTATCTAGAGAATTTGTCCCAATCAAATGAATCGTTTCTGCAAAAAAGCTCCTTATCTTTATTTAAAGCTTCCTAATACCAGATAAAAACATCATACTGTAATAAAAGTTATGGCCTTTAGACTACTTATAAAGCTATAGTCAGGCGTAAATTATTTAATATCTACTTTTTATAAGAAGAATATCAGAGAAACAGAAATCTTGGCAGTTTCTACTGTTAACTTCACCCAAGAGATGTTAGGATCAAAACCCTTTAAAAGCTATATATAACCTCTCAAAATAAGATACCATCTAGTATTAGCCATGTTGCAAGTTTACAATCTGCATCATTGGGTGCTCTGCAAGTATGCCAGGTTAACAGTATGATGACCGCTAACCCTTGCTCCTTTGCTGTCATTAGTGACCTTTCACTACCAGTTTGCAACAGCAACTCCCCAACCAGAAAACCAACAACTTTACCTGGTATAAAAAACATCAAAAATTGTCCCCTTCACTTAATACCAGGGTGGCTCAGCCCCAACCCTCTTATCCCAGTTTGGCAGTGTTATTCAGTCCTTCTGTCCCTCATTGTTCAGTAGGCAATTGGTAAGTCTGCACTGGGGTTCCAAGTAGCTCCAGGGTAGGAGCTGTAGTTCTGAAAACTCCTTAGATGCACTCACCCATCATCTATCCTCAGGGATATATAGATCCTACCTCTTAATACCAAGTGCCTAACTTACATTATATAAGAAAAGGTAGGAAAATGAAAAGATCTGTTTTTTCAAAGGGAATTCAGATATTTATACCAAGGCGTCAACTGACAAACTTATGTCCGCCTATTAATTATCAATGGAAAAACCTGCCAGAACTCATAGTTTTAGCATAGCAAGTATCTCTAGCATTGACCTCCAGCAACCTTAATTTGACATTCTTGGCATTGACTGTCATTAATCATAACACTAATTAAAATAAACTTATCATTGACCTTTTATTTGCCAATAAATAATAATAATTATGTGCATTGATCTATCCTCAGCATAAATAGCAGTAAATCATAATACTATATGCTATAAGGGATTGTCCCCTATACTTTGGAAATTGCCAATACATTAAAATAGCCTGACTCAAAACGAATGGGGAGCACAACTTGATATATTAAAACACCAATTATCCTCATCATATATCATGGAAAAACAGAGTACTAATAAAATTATTGGTGATTGGGCCCAATGATTGGATTTTCACTGGATAAAGTAGAAACATTTTCACTAATTTTATTATCATAATAGGAATACCTAGTATCTTCAAAAACTAATTATATTGAACAAGTTAACATATCAGGATGTAACGCTAAAAGTTTAAACAGGGTCAGATCCATTGGCAAGTGTAACCAACATAACATAACACAATCATCCAGAATATTTAATGATTGAGTTACAAATTACAAAAAAAACAATCTGAGTGCTGGCTTTTAATAAGGACCATTTTTGAAGGGGTAATTAGATGTATATTTTTCTACTTATAATTAGATGAAACTAAATGAGTCCTTAAAAAGTAAAGATATTTTTCTAAAATCATAATTGGCCAAGCTTGAAAGTCTATTATTTTGATTTTAATGTAGCAATAGGACCTCATAACTTATAATTAAGTGTGCCAATATGTATCAAAATCCATTAAAAAGCTTTTTAAATTCTGCCTAATACAATGGATCAGCACCAATAAGACAACAGTATACAAGAAATCAAAAATCACAAACAAATTGTAAATCAACATAATTACTTAATTGACATGTGATCACCATAGAAGCCTTGCCACTCTCACATCTTTATGAATCTTTCTGATGATAGTTTATACTCTATATGATTATTATAACTTAACGTTCCCTACTCTTAGAATACATTAAAATTATATTAACTTTAGTAGTTTTCTTATATCTGACACATATAACTAATTTTTACATACATAAGTAAAGACGTCATTAAATTTTTTTCAGCTTGACATCACTTTCAAGCACATTAAAAATAAAGTAGAAATAAGCAACTTTAAAATACCAACACATTGTACTAAACCAATGCTCTTGGCCCATCACCTGATGCTCATTATGTGGCGGCAACAAAACCCCTCCTAGCATTTTCTTCCCAACAGGAAAATGCATTTGGAATGAATTATCTAGTCTCCCCAACTACCTGCATCAAAAAGTTCCATCCCAAGGATCTCACCCTCCACTTTGCACTATTAAGGTGGTGCCTCACAGCCCCTTTGTGCTCCCCTTGGAAGTATAAAATTTGGCCTTCCAGTTGTATATGGTAGATTGTTCCCATATTCAGATTCAAAAATTATTAAATCAGCCCAGACGCTTATGCAGTATGCAGACAATAGAAACATCTACCCCTAAAAAGGATATTTTGACTACAGCTTCACAAGTGAAGTCTATGCTGCATTTGTAGTTATCATTTCCATGGTATTCCGAGGCACCCCTCCTACCCACTCATACTCGATGCTCACTGATACCGCTCTTGTGGTTCAGTTTGAGGGCATCCCCACCAACCTTTCCCCCAAAATTCTACATAAAAAATTAATCACCAGACTGTTGTCATATGGTTTTAACTACATTATTCAATTTGTGGTTCCAAATGGAGGCATGCAACTCACAGGTCCTCATGCCTTCACAACTATATGCCATGTTACAACCAAAGTTGCCATTTAAAATTTATCCCTCACACCATAATTCCTTCTGCCCTGGCCATCCTTTTGGCCCAAGTGGATAGAGAGCATACCAACTTCCCCACCTGTTTTGAACTGGACCGTTTGAACCAATGATGCCCCTCCATTTTCAGAGCTGCAGCCGCTTACCTGAATCCTCTCATGATGACATCATTTCCAACCCTATAACTTTATTTAAATTGGTCATAAGCCTCCCTCCTCATCCCACCAAGGTGTTAGATGAAGCTGCCACTGCTTCAGCCAATCAAGAGCCTTCAGCATTAAAGCTTTCTCCTGCCACAACCAATCAGGGGCTGCTTGTGCCCTACTAATTCCAAATCCTCCTCCCAGCCACCCATCCCAGATCAACCTTATGATGATAACCAATCATCTTAAACTCAAAATCCCTGGGATTACTTATAAGAAGGTGATTAATTGGGCAATCCAGTTCATGATTTTGTCAAGGCTCCTACTCTTAATTCATATATTGATGACAGACATGCAGTACAATTCCCACCTTGCCATTATGCACCCTGCCCTGATGCTAGTCCTTCCAAATTTATCACCAACTCACAGTAGAGGATGTTTCCTCCATTGAGTGTCACCCCCTGCAGAAAGTGTTGTGAAATCAGTTGCAGTCTTGGCCACGGGCCTGCCCCCTTCCATCCTCCCCACCACCATGCACCAGGTACATAAATAAGAACACCTAACTTCCAGAAAATTGCTAGTAGAGCAGCTCAAAAAGCAATGGCAGTTTTAAAGTTTGGACTGAAACACTGCATCACCAACAACAGTATAACAACCTTTGCCACACTCTTTAAAGTCCGCCTTTAGGCTGAAAAATAACTTACTAATTATATTGTCACCTTCTCATAGCAAATATTAAGTTACAAGCATAACTTTGCTACCTCAACCCCCCTTTCCAAGATGTTCTATGACCATTCTCTCGGCTCTGTTCCAAATCCTTTCCACTCCAGAAAAGGACAAAGAGCCTCCTGACCCCCTTCACCATTCACCATGGTCTGTTAGACGTTTATCATTTCCACTTAGGAGATTATTTAGTTTTGTTTTTGTTCCATTTTAGATGAACTGTTCATCCCATTTTGACTGTTTTCATTTTTAATTTAGTTTAGTTTTCTCTTTATGAGCTTTTTTTAGTACTAGATCTCTTTATGAGCTTTGGCAATGTTCATTCTTTAGTTGGCTTATCCCAAATAATCAAGTAAAGTATTGCTAATATAATAACCTTTTATTTCTAATTTTCTGTTTTTGTTTCTTTTAACCCTAATTAAAAGATATTAGCAAAAAACTAAGCATAGTAATATCATTAATGTCAGGTTTCTTGTGATTAATCACTAATGAGCTAACATGTGAAAACTTAACCAGGTCACAGTTTTTTCTAATAGGTTTACCATAGGACTGGCTCACATTTTTGGAAGTGAGGGTGATTAATGGCCAAGATAGCCAGTGTGGCAGGGAGACTAAAAGTTATCTTAGCTATAAATACTATGATTGCAATCATTATTTTAATTTATAGGGAAATTGTTCTATAGCTGAATAAAATATATGAGTTAAAATTACAGTGCTTTTTCAAACATTTTTGATTACTTTTTATACTAATTTTACTATAATAAACTTTTGTTGATTATATATGAGAAAAATATGGCTCATAATTTCTTTAGATCCTAGCAACTAATTTGGGATAGCGCTGCTTGAGCAAGCTAGAAGTAAAATAAGGTCATACATAATAAAAAGTGGTTTTTTTTATTATAGAATTTAAAATGCATTTTTTTATCCGTAACTTTATAAAATACAGAGACATCTTACTAACTTATTTAAAGGGTATAATGGATGCAAGTATAATATAACTGGAGAAGCTGAATTTATACCTATTATCATTTTTTATTATATGTTTACTATACTAAATTTACTTTATTTTTTAGATTGAGCTATATAAGCAATTTTTAGGAAATGAATAATTTTTTTTGAAATTATATTCAGAAAAGTTGATTACAATTTTTTATTTGAACTATGATATTGTATATCATATGCTCAGTAGAGGGAAATTCTAAAATAGAGATGCCAAATCATTAGTTTGCTTTAGTAAACAGAAAACAGTTATGCAAAACAATAAAACTAATTATTCAAAAAAGAGATTGATAACAATATTTTACAAAGTTTTGATTTTATTTGGGGAAGAATAAACATGGAATAGACACTTCCAGTATAGTAAAGAATTAATAGAAAGAGACAAATAAATATAAAAGAGACACCTTAGAGGGTACATGGCCCCTCCTGTTGTCAGCTGGTATTGCCAGGTCTAGGATAAGGAAGGAAGCTCAGGAAGGCGTTATGCAATATAGAGCATGAGTGAAGGAAAGGATTGGTGATTAGGAGCCATATTGTGGACCATGAGTTGGTTAGTCTTCTGTTGCGTGGGGCCATGTGGCCAAACAATCAAGCCTGAGAGTGATCCAATAAGTAGGAGTGGAAGCAATTGATTGCTTCAAAAGTTTAGGAGTTGTTACCATAAAAGAATCCAAGACCATGGCATGAATTGTCCATAGCGCTATTTCCACAACTAGCACATGTAGGGAAAAAGAATAATGATCCATGAAAAGAGAAAATATTTTCCTAGACAGGCTGAATACCTGCTCATTGCCCTGGTGAAAGAGACGCATAACCTCTTTCTAGATAGCCTCAGAGGGAGGACAGTGTTCAAGGCGGTTTAGATTCCCATGCTGACTGCATACTGTGCATGAAGACTGGGAGGCGTTGGACCACTCAGCAGTGTGATACACCCTCCATAGGCATCTCCATACATGAGCGTAGACTCAAGGTTGTAATAATGGATGATGTGCAAACATCCAAATTAAATATAGGGTTTCCAAATTTTATGGTATGTCCAGCATATCAAGATAGTCTACACGGGCAATAGTACTTGGATGATGGGGCACCATGTTGTTAAACACTTGTCCATATACTTCTTGTTTGTAGAGTAGACTTGGGAGACCTCACTGGATAGACTGTCCACTTATGTGAATCATCCATTCCACTCTTCTCATGGCCAGAAGCATTTATTTGAGTTGTAAAGGAGCACCATGAGGGCCTTCAGCGGAGGGGTGGTGTTCCAGATACATGATCAGTGAATCTGGATGATTGGAGATTTTAGATGGAGAGCGCATGCAAAGTTTGACCTTGCTGCATAGGCCCGGTGTATGGTTGGGAAAGCCATATTAGTTACCTGGGCAATCCAAGTGCCTAGTATTTGGGAAGCTTGTTTTACATAGTTGGTTAGTACCATACTTCCACTTTTAATGGGTTGAACAAAGCTTTAAGGCGCACAGGGGCTTTCTGGCAGAGTATTTTACATATAAAATAGAAATTAATAGTCATAATATTAAAAAACTATCTTTATGATACTCTTAGAATGATTGGGTTTATATTGATACCCTTATTTTTAAAATAATTAATAAGCTACTTTTATTTCTTAAATTAATTTTTTTAGTTAATGAGGTTATTTTTATCTTAAGTCAGGCTATTAAAATTTCTTTTACTATACACAATTTTTGTTTATGTAAATATTATTCCTGCTTATTTTATTTAAACTATAATGCAATAGTCCTATATCTTGAAAACTAGATATTACTTTGTAGATTAGTTCAAGTGATGTCATGTGATTGTTAAAATTTATATGTTACTTAAAAGCACATGACTGGATATGACGTATATAAGGGTGGGGAGGCTAGAAAAAGGGTTATTATAAATCAAAACCCTTTAACCAGGCTGGGATTGGTAAAAAGGTTATCAGACCATGGAAGAGGGATATAATGTGCCTCTTTGGCTGCTGCGTTCTTGAATAAATTATGAATCCTAGCAGAGAGCAGCATAATGGGGCATCAATTAAATGGGGTTCAAGCTCATTATATGTTGGGTTGTTAGGGATGGGTTTCAGGATTCAAAATGGTAAGCAATCAAACTATCCATTACTAAATTGAGCATTGATCAGTCAGTTATTTAATGATCACAATTGCAGTCAGAAGCCCATGAGAGAGTTACAGAAAAAAAGTTGATAGAGAATCCTCTCATCTTGATATATCTATTATGATTCTTTATATTTTTTCTTCTCAAGTTCCTTCAACTTGATCTATATGCATCCAATTAATGCATTCTTAGGATCATTGACATAAAAAATCAATATAGATCCCTGTTGACCAAGCTGGGAAAAACTCCAAATAAAATTTAAATTTAATGGGGCAGCGGGAAAAACTCTAACTGACTTAGAGGGAATTAGGTTCTCTGAAGTACCTGGTGGGTTGAACTCCAAAGGATTAAAACCTTAACATGACTAACAATTAAATTAGACTACTTCAAGAAGTAGAAGTAAGAGAAGTGATACTTAATTCAGTGGTAAATAATATATTAAAAGTACTATTCTAGAATGAAAAGTAATAGAAGACTTATTATAAGCTGGCAGTAAATTAAATTACTAAGTGACAAATGGAAATCAAATGTCTTATCTAATGAAAACCCTCAACCTCAATCTCTGGCAATAGTGGGTAAATTATGCTTGGCATCAATTGCCAGTAAACCTTGTAAATATCAAATAACTTATATATTATCCTTGGCATTAAATTATGGTAGCCAAAATACTATAAGCTCTTGGGGATATGACCTAATGCTTTAAAAATGGCTAGTAAATCAAAATAACTCAATTTAAACAAAATGTGGAGCTAAATTGGAACAAAATATTAGTAAAACGCAACCTTATAGTAGATGCTTTACCCTTTGTTAAGCAGAATACTAACATTCACAGTTAAAGTTTTTTTGACCGCTCAAAGTCACTTTTGAGCGATTTTAAATTTAAGTTTATTTATCCACAGCCATCTGCCCAAACCTATTCTTTGATGTCCTTGGCTCTGCCGCCTGCCACCCCAGTGTGGGGCAGCAGTGCACCCCCACCTAGCGTTTTCCGCCCTGCGGGCAAGCGCGTTCAGATGGACTCAAACAGCCCGCCCACTGCTTCCAACCGTTTTGTCCCCCCACGGGACTTAGCGCTCCACCTGGCGCGCGTCCACCCTTCTCGCCCCCATCCTCTCGCCCTCCCTCGCTCTGCTATTCGCTATTGCCTCAGAGTGGACTATGGGCGTTTGTTCCCATATGCTGATAAGGCAATTAATGACCTAGCCACTACAGCCTTTGCGCCAGCTGGCTTTATAGACTTCCGCCCTTTTAAGGGCTACTTTGACATTGGGTTCCAATCTGAGGAGGATGCTGAAGCGGTAGCACAAACTCCTCTAATTTATAAAAAAACCCCCATTCCCACAACCTGTACTCGCCTCCCTTCAGACACCACGCTGGTGGTATCCTTTGCAAATCTCCCATCCCACCTTCCACCCCAGGTTTTGTATGACTAGTTGGTCGCAGGGCTTATGGCTTATGGCACTCAGCCCAACCTCATCTTTGCCATTCCATCTGGTGTGGAACGCCTTGCTGCTCCTCGTGCAACAGCCACCATCATACCACACCACCCTATCATAGCCCAACAAATCCCACCTCGCGCTAGTGTGACTGCAGCACCTGATCATTTCTTTTGGGCTCAGGTCAATAATGGTAGGCAGATTTGTTCCCTCTGCTTTAGCCTTGACCATGCAAAAAGAGCGTGCCTAAGGCCAAATCCGCTACTGCAGCTTCTGAGCCCCCCTCTGGAGGTTCATTATGGGGCGCTTCTGCCCCCTCCCACCCTCCAATCTCGTTCAGTGGGCCCACATGGAAAATCAGCCCCACCCAAAACCTCCATCCTCACTCTCCCACCTAAATCTACACCAGCCAATCAGAGCAATGCTTGGACCAACATTTGCACACAAGCAGCTGCCCATTCGCCCAATCCTACCCACTCAAATTTAAATGCCACTATTCCAGTGAACCAAAATCCATGGGATCTATTGGCTGAAACTGACGAATCAGGTAATGTCCTCATTAGTAAGCATACAGGTCAACCTCTCTACCATGGCGATTATGGTTGGGCAGAATTTTTCCTTCCCAACTTCGATGAAACCCCTACCCCTCGCCATTTTGCTCCTCTACCCAATACAGCCCCCTTCCAAAGTGACCACCAGCTCGCCTCAGCTGCGGTGGCTTCTCCTCATTGCCCAAAACTATGCACCGCGGTGGCCCAGTCAGTGGCTCAGCTCCAGCATGGCCTGCCCACCATCTTCTTCCCCCCAACTTCCCTGAATCTCCCTGCAGTGACATCTCAAAACTACTTGGTGATGCTGAAATCGCTGTTATGAATGTCGCAACGCTTGCTTCATTCAACCCCTCAGCCAAAATCACCCACCACAGTATCTCCCTTTTCACCCAACTTCCTGAAGCCCGCAAAGAAGCTGAAGTTCTCCTCGCAGCTTTTTTTGAAACACTTTCCTATCATTATCTTGATGCAGAAGTGGAAAACTCCTACTACGCTGACCTCAGCCCCCACTATACAGATGCCTCAACGCCCTGGCTCTCTGCTCTGATCTGGTACTGTAACCAACACCCCTTGATTGAGGTGGGTCTTTCTGATAACCAACCCTCCGACCCCTCCTCACCCTCTGCCATGGTGGGTTAAGCAGTTTCTGCTTCTCACCAGGTTAGTAGTCTGTTTTGTCATTTTGAGTGTTGTGATCAGTACTGTCCATCCCCTGGTTGGCGTACCTCAAATAAATCAAAACATTCACAGTTAAACAATCACTCTAAAAGGGTTTGGAAAGTCTCAGTCAAGGGGATTCTAGGAAATATTCTTAACGGCGTGCTCCACCCCTCCTATAGATAATAAATCCCTATTAAATTATAAAACTATTTTTACCTTTACTCTACTTGTCCTATGCTTCTTGTATTTTTACTTAATATTTAAAGCTTCAAGCTCCAAATTGAACTTTAGCTAACAGTCCAATATACTTGAAAGATGTTTTTTGGTGCTCAACACAGGGGGCTCTGAGGTGTTTAAAAACTATAAAAAAATAGAATAAAATTTTAGCCAGAGAATTTTACTACAGATCAGGCAAGGAATGAAACTTCAATGGATCAACAATTTCTAGTATGAGGTGACTCCTTTGAAGCCTCAAAATCATGTAACATGGGCCACTTTTGAGTTAACCTTACATTATTTTGATCACTCTAAATATTGAATTTACCATGAAATTATTATTGAATCCATACAGCAACTATTAAATGGGATATCTCTGTAAGAGGCCTTTCTAGTTAGACTAAGCTTTTCAGTACCCTCCACCAGTTATAGTTTAAATTTTTTGACCCATTTGACCTCTATTGAGTTTGCTAATGGAGTCAAACTGTATTTCCAGAATTATATTCCATCTGGATATCTATCACATTATTTATGTGGCAGAGTTTCATCACCTTGAAGTAAACTAATATTGTGGGATCACTCACACCATGCACTCAACTGTTGTAGATTTCTACAACGCTGCTTCTTTGAGTGTTTGTGATAGTAGAAATGATTTTTAGAAAATTGGTGACTTACAAATGGATTGTGAGGTCTAATTGCTATATCAGAAAATGAAATGTTAGACTATATAAAAGATCATCTCTATTAGTGGAAGCTACCTCATTGATTCTTTTTGCATTTAAAAATTTGATCTAGTTTATCTTATTTAAGAATTACAACTATGGTGTCATGAGTTATCCTCTCATGATAGTACCACTAGAACCAAAGAATCTTAGGGATTAGAGGGCCAGAAGGACCTGAAGGTCCCCTAAGACCCCAAGGGCCATCTGGTTCTCTGATTCCAACTCATAATAATAAAAATGAATCTTGGAAAAAAGACATATTAACTGGAATTGCAAATCTACATGGGGAATTATTGAGTGTGGCTCAAGGTTGTACAATTGCCTGGATGGAACCCCATTTGACCCTAGAGCTATGCTGGATGCTTCATCTGATGAAATAGACATTAGTACACTTATAAATTAACATACAAAACAGTTTCAATAAAATTGAACAGAATTTTGCAATCCTATATTCACCTGAGTAATTGTGAAATTCAAATTCCATTTTAGAATACTAAATTTATGCCTTGAAAGTTCAGTTAAACCATAAGATTCTGTCATTTATAATTTTTCATTTGGGGAAACTTCAAGGTGACTTAGAAGGACTATGCAGATGACTTGATTAGAAAGTTCCTTATGACTATGCAGGGACCAAGTCTTCCAAATATATCCTTGCGTTTGCCATAAATGCTCTTTTTTAATCCTGTTGTAACTGGCTTTAAGCCTGTTTTAAGGAGAGATTTATTTCAGGTCAAGAGAGTATAGCTTCCTTTCTATATAATTATAAGAGCTCTATGGATAAATCAATGGATTAGCATAAGGTGAAACATTTTACTTCCTACTTGATTAGCACGGCCTGGGAAAACATGACTCCCCGTTTAAGAGATATTTAGACTTAGTATCAAGTATGAACAGCTTTAATTCAAAAATTTGGCAGTAACCAGACCCTCAAAGGTAAAACAACATTCATGACTATATTCTTAAACAAGTGAGAAACTTTAATGGAATCTTTTAGTCAGTTTTATTCTCAGGCTCAACCCTTGGTTATCACTAATCATATCACAATGGATGATACTATAGCCGCAGTGATCTCTGTGATGAGATCTTCTCCCAAAAACAGTTACATATGATAGGACAAAAGAGTAACGTTATGAACATACAGGAAATTGAAGAAGCCCTGAATGGAATACGCACCTTTAAATTTTAATTATGAAGGCTTCTACTTCAGCTTCTATCTACTGTCCTCATGTTCACGTTGTTGAAAACTAGGAGAATCCAAAGCTTCAACGCTCCTATTGTATAGGACCTTCTCATAATGGCAAACAATGTTGGAAAAGAATTTATGATGAGGCTGGAAAAGGGCAGTCAGCTTGGATGACAAGGTGTTTCATGCTTATATCTCTATAATGCCTCACATAAATTGACTATGCACACTGAATCTGTTGGTATTGTGTCTATGGAGAATAAATTAGTCCCTCATTAAGGTAAACAACCTGATTCTGCCTACTTCTCATATAATAACTCTCCTATGTTTCTTGCCTTGCCACCTTAGTGCAAGAACTTGATAACTCAAATTTCTGTTTAATCCTTAAAGTTTCAGCTTATGCCATTGTTGATAGTGGCTCTCCCATAAATTTATATTTTCAAAAGTAATGAAATGCATTATTACCCCCAACTTTCCCATTATATGATTTAGTCTCAGATTAGCTGCAATGTAATCAATTTATAATAGCCTACTCTCCATTACCTATTTGGTTTAGTAAATTGGCACTAACCACTTTGGTTATTATACTAGATGACTATTGCTGTAATTTTCCCCTAGGAACCCAGTTTCTCCATGACTACTCTGACATAGTTCACTATGCTAGTGGGTTCATATCTCTATTGGGACGTAGGGATCCAACTGGTGGTTGAAACTTCTCAAGATGGCAAGACAGAAATCAAAGCTCAAATCTTCTTTATTAAAATGAAGATCAGATTGATTGAACAGAGTATCATGCGAGAGGCTCAAGGGTGCGGCTACTTTCTCCATTAGTGGATGGACAAGAAGAAATTTCTTTATTCACTAAAGTAAATATAATAACACCCAAGTTACAAGTCATAGACAACACCAGAGTCCAGGTTAGTATACACCTAGAGATCTATTAGATATAAGAGGGGTAGAAGATCCATCTGTAAAGGAAGTCCTGACTTGACCAAAAATTTCTAGATTCTGCTTATGCAGGGTCAATATAAGTGTTATTAGCAAATCTAAAGGACAACCCTAGGACAGTGGGCTCTACTACTCTGGTTGCTTAATATTGACTATTGCCTGTAGAATAGGTAGATTATGTTTGTAGTTATAAAAGTTTATGTTATATTGGGCTAGATTCTATCACATCAATAGTTCTGGTAGAACCTTCAATTGTTTATGAATTGATCAGCGAACAAAGAGATGAGGTTGATCTGTTGCTAGAGGAATACAGAAATTTTCTCAACTGCCACCTTAATTTTGGAAAGATAAAGGACATTCTGCATCATGTTGAAACTGGGAATGATAAACCTAATGGTCTTATTCTTACAAGAAGATTAAGTTGGAAAAAATCTCAGGTGACTGTCAAACTTAAAGTCACTGGATTAAGGATGTAATGAATTCTTATAGTCCCAGCTTCAACTCTCTTACTTTTATATAGAGATAATGATCATAGTGTGGTAATGGATTACCAAAGGCTTAATTTTGTCACTAGAAAGGTATCTACTTTTTAGCATGGATTGACAACTCACTCTGCTTAAATGTATCGGTCTCAATACTACTCTGTAATGGATCTGGCCGGTGGGTACTGACAGATTGATGTGGCTCCTGAGGAGAAAATAAAGCATGCTTTTAACACTAGTTAAAAATTGTCCAAACCAACCTGAATTCCCCAAGGACTTTGTAATGCGCCTGCCACGTTTCAATGGTCCATAGATGGGATCCTGGGGAGCTTAAGTTGTCATGTGTACTTTTCTATCTCAATGACTTCTATATTCCTTATACCTTTATTGTTCATTTTAAAACATCTTAAGTAAGTATTTAATAGCCTTAATAAAGCTTCTGTCAAATTCAAGCCTTTAAGACCATCTAGTACTAAAAAAAGCCTTTAAAAATGTTATTCCTTTCAGTCTGAGATTGAACTTCTTGGACCTAAGGCTAAAAAGCAAGTAGTTAACTATTCTTGATAAAATCGTCGCTATTTAGAAGAAGTATCGCCCCCAAACTCTACAGAATAATCTTTTATCTTAGGGATAATGGGTTATTATCATCAGTTTATTCAATAACTTGACGATCTGGCTGAAACTCTTGTTTTCTTCTACAAAAAGAGTTTCCTTTTTGGTGATGACCTGAGCAGAACATGGCTCTTATTTGATAGAGACCGCTCTTTGTATAAAAAACATAATTTTTCATCTAAGGATTAATCACTTTTTTTGTTGTTCTTTGATGAAAGCAGCACGGCTGTAGGAGCCATTTTAGACCAGCACGATGAGAATCAAGTTGACTATACTGTGAATTATTATAGCAAGTCCTTGGTAAAGCTGAAAGAAAATTGCAGTGTTACCAAATGAGAGTGATTAGCTGTGTTGTTAGCAATAAAACCTTCTGGCTTATTTTGATGGGACTCATTTCACAGTCATCACTGACCATGAATTGATTCAATGGATACAAACAAATGAAGTACCCCAATGGTCAATTGGCATGATTGGTGTTACACTTACAAAATTATGACTTCATCTTCATCCAGTGGGCTGGAATTATTCATAAAAAATTTAGATGGCCTTTAGGGATGCTCACACTAGCATATTTAACTCCTGAATAAGATTGGTTATCCAATATAACTTATATGACCTGGAGATGGGAACTGAATACCCCCAAGATTCAGGCTGAGTTGTAACGTATGACTAATGATGCATAGATAAAATAATGAATGCTATATAAGAAAGTAGATGGAAAATAGCTACATTAAATAAGTCCTTCTTTAGGAGCTGAAGTTAACCTTAAAGTACATCTATGTGAAGGAGATAAAGCTTTAAATAGTATCATGAGTGGTTAAGAAGATGATGCTACTTGTATAAGATGGTTGAGACCATCTGCGAAGTAATAGAAGCCTTACTAACTTGCATAAACCAAGGTTGGGCAGACCTCAATATCAACATTAAGTTATAGCTCCATAAAGCCTCTTCAATATTGTTAGTGTTAATGTGGAAGGGCCTTTGCTCTCATGCTTACGTGGACATAAATATATACTTTTAGTGATAGACCATTTAACCAAATGGACAGCGGAAATTTCTGTATCAAAGCTACTGCTTAGCTTACTGACAAGGCTGATGCCTTATTCCTCTATCATTTTGTTTTTACTCAGCATGGATGACCTCAGATTCCACTATTTCACAATGGATTAATTTTACCTCCCAGGTAGTTCAAGAACTAACCTCTTTATTTGTTACTAAACAAAACTTTACTGACTTATATAATCCATATACTAATGGGGATGTATATTGCGCTAATAGTTTCATTAATACAAAAAAAGGCTGCAACTGACCCTTTGTAATGGAACCATGATTTACCCCAACCTTATTAGCTTATAGGATTATTTAACATTGAAAAATTAAGTTGTCTTTGTTGAAGCCTTTTATGGTCAGGTGTCTTTTTTACCAAGTAAGGTTCAGACTTTGTTGGATTCTTCAGTACCCAATAACTCTTATCTTACTATGAGGATCCTAGCAGACGAGACTATATAACTCAGGCTCTTGTGACTAAGAAGATCATATATCAACTGCCTTTAATGATACAGCCCATACTTATACTAGAAGAACCTGCCATACTAACCTTTAAGCCATAAAATCTAGTCTTATTTTATCACCATTGACCAGGAGGGCAACAAAAAGGACTTGATGTCACCTGGTCCAGCCATTATTGTGTTATCTACAAGGTTAATTCTGAATATTTCATTGTCATTATCCACCATGGTATGAGGGTTACCCAAGTTTATGACCGTTTCATGAGGCCTTATGTTCCCCTTTGACAGGATCTTGAGAGGGGCGTTGTCAGGATTTGAGATGGTAAGCTGATCAAACTCTCTGTCACCAAATTGAGAATTTCTCAGCCAGTATGTAATAATCACAATTTAAGTCAGGAATCTCTATGGGATAACAAAAAAATTTATGGAAATATTTTTGTACTAAAATCTATTAAGGTGCCTTTTTAAACTGCCCCATTTGTTCTTTTGACTTGATCTGAATATCAGATTAATGTTTTTATGCGGTCATTGAAGTAACAAATAAATGCAGATCCCTGTTTATTAATTGCTTTAGAAAGTTTAAAATATCCAAGTTGATTGGATTCTAGAAAATATTATTGATAATGTGATCTGACCTACCTATGAATATTGCTTATTTGAGGTAAGCCGGCCTGAAGATGGACATTAATAAATGAATAAAAATGGGCAAAAACGCTTAAGTGAACAAAATGTCACTAATTTTATAAGGAATAAAAAACTAACCAGGATGTCAATGATAAACTGCTAGCTGACCATGAGGGAGGATGGGAACTATGGCACTTCCTCAGCTCCATTGTAATGGAGCAAGGTGCAGGCCAAGAAATAAAGCAAGAGTGTGGGGGCATCATAAGCATGGGGTTTTATTTCTAAAGGGAGGGCCAGGGTAGAGACTGTGTGCCACAACAAAAGCATTAAAATATTTGACTAGATTTTTCTCTGCTTGGATAGAGACGTTAGGGGAGCTTGACAAAAGTGCCAATGTTGGTATGAGCAATTTTAGCTTTAGGGTTCTATTTTAAAGCAACAACGGTCAGGATTTACTTTTGGGCCAATTTATGGAAATTAAAGAGGGCACTATTATCTACAGCAGCAAAGGTTTTTGGGACATCAGGATGGAGTAGGCCTTATCAAGAAATGCAATAGACTTAGCTGCTTCTTTGTAAGAGGATGTCAGTCAGTAAAAGCAGCTGCATCAATAGCAAACTGATGGTCAGATTGGAACAGTACGATGTTTGCTTGGGGGCAGAAAAAGAAATCTATAAATTCAGTATTATAATCAGAGTTCAGAATTCATTTATTAAGGTCAGACAGTTCATTGGGATCCCTTAGTTTTAAAAGCTTTGGCCAATAAGGCCCAAAGATTCTGGTTAAAATAGATTAGGGCATCAAGGCATTGGCGTAAGTTTGGGTTTATAATGAATGGAGGAAGATTGAAACTATAACTTAACCCAAGCTACTTCCTGATTAACTGGGGTAGTTACAGGTCTGAGCTGAGAAGGGGCTGATTGGCTGGATCAGGAACTGCTGCAGCAGCAGGCTTTGAGTGAGGGTGCAGGGTGTACCCAAACAGAAATTGCCATGGGATAGCGGCAAGTTGGGTGCCAGTGGAAGGGGACAAATATAGTAGAGCTGCAATGAAAGAGCACTTCTATTTCAAGTGATCCACCTCAAACAGGACTTACAGATTGTCTGCCCGCCCTTGACATGGGCCCAGAATGGATGTTCAGGGCAGATGGTATGACGGAGCAAGAGGGAATCAACAAGGAGATCTTGTTAGAACTAGGGCAGATTGTGGAAAATCCCCAAGAGCTGCTAGATGTGTGGACCCATTTAAGACCACAAACTGGAGGATGGGGTTGGAGATGTAGGCTGCCAAACCAATTATCAGCTCCCTATGGAGCACACCTAGGGGGAAAATGGGTTGGTAAATCCATAAACTGAACCACCATAATGGTGTCCGCTGGTAGCCAGGTGTGAGTGGTATGGAGAGGGGTGACCTGGAATACCAGGGGCACAGTCGTCACATTAACAGCGTCAGACTCACAAGTAAAGCCCAAGTCAAAATACCCCTTATAGGGGAAGAATTCAACACATCTGTTGGGTTCCATCACTGTCTGAGCCATTTTAACTTTATTGGTTGATCAGTATATGAGAACAATTTTCATATTTAACCCAAAGGCTGAAACTCATGTTGCTCAAAGGGAGCACCAGTGGGCTTCAAGGCACCGCCTGAGAGTGTGCAAGGTGTAGGTCAAGATCCTTGGGAGGAACAAATAAATTTAAGGATTTGGTAGGACTAGATGACCCAGTTCAAGTTCATTTTCTTACCAGATGGAAAATTCTGGGGCTTCGCCGCTGCCCCACACTGGAGCATCTGGTAGGGGATCTGTGGATATTGGGATTGAATAAAATTGAGAGGTCAAGGTTTTAGTGTAAATTCTATTAAGATGTATATGCTCAGAAAGCAGTGCCAAGCAGAATTAAAGCGCCCTTCCTATAAAGATCATATCCTTTTTTGATAAGTATTATGACCTTTAGTCTACTTATTTAGGCTGCTTGTATCCTTCTCTTATTACAGCTATGAGCTCCAAATTGAAACTCATTTACAGTATATTAAACTGAAAAGCCAAAATATGGGCTTGGCAACAAACATTGAATCAATAATTTTGGCAATATCATGTTCCACCTGAATGTGGAAATTGGGGAGGGAGACAAAGGCGAAGAGATAAGAACATGTCACTTAAATCTTGTTATAGTTTTTTTATTGTGGCAAAAACATATACTGCAATGGTCCTTTTGTGTGAAGAGCAATGATTTTGCTCTTGGTGAAAGAAGGGAAATCAGATGATGTAGCGCAAGTTCCTTCTTCATGGTATGTGCACAGATCAACAGTTGACCAGTTCAACCTCTCATTCTATTGTAAAAAATCTACACATTATTCTAAACTAATCTACAAGTATCCATTGATTTGACAATAAGAATGACTTTTGTTTAGAAGATACAAACAATAATAATAGTAAAATCACTTCATTCAGGATTTATCAGGACTCTCATGAAGAGGATCATTTATATAGTAAAATGCAAGTATAGGAAAAAGTTATTTTGTTGAAAATAGGGTTTAAGTAGGAAGTTACAGGGTCGACTACAATGCAACCCAGTTTAGGTAAAATATAGTAATGGAGTTGGGATTATATTATGACTTTAATTTGAAATCTAGGAATCAAGTCATTCATTTATACAATACTTTCTCCTTTTTCTTTATTTACCACTTGGTTTTCAAGGGGACAATCATCCTATCTATGATAAGTTCAGAAAAATCTGGCATGATTGAGATTAACTATTCTTCAACTAATCAAAAAACAAATAGTGTATGCTTTTGGCTGCAACTCAATCAAGTACAATGTAAGGTCCTATCCATAAAGTAGCTAACTTATGTTTTTTAGCACTAGGTGGTCCCAAACTAATGAGGAGATACACCAATCTTAAAGTATCTAACTTATGGGTTCTGTTAAGTTCATAAGTATCGCAGTAAGCAACTTGATTGATGACTGAAAAGCTAGCCATTGTGAACCTATGTAATCCATCTCTACTTTTTTGAATAATTTTCCTAGTCAGAGATGCCCCAAAAGCTTCAGTCTGGGTTCTGATTAGAACTTTCACCAGTCAATTAAAGTACTCAGATGTTTAAATTATATCCTCATTAGGTATAAATGAGTGTAACAAAGGCGGTAGTGCAGGCTGTTGACTACAAAATCTGGAAAGATGAATATTTAGTACTGTTATGGTAACTGATATTATAAGCAATAACAGTTGAGTCCACATATATGGCCATTGAGATTTAAAAAATTTGGCAAACTTATGAAGGGCTTATACTAAGGTACTGTTAGCATGTTGCGCTATTCCATTGGTCTCAGGATGGTAGGGGACTGCGAGAACTCTGCAAAACCGTTAAATCATTCAGCTTAGAAGCGACTTAAGAGGTGAATCTCTTGGAAAAGTACATGAGGTATACTTGCAGACAACCATCCAGTGGTTTAACTGTTCTAACATAAATTTACTGGGTAGGGTTGCTCCAAGATCTATTATGGCTTTGACTTAAGCCCATTTAGTAAGGTGATTGATTGCTACTATGATGTATTTAGAATTGTGTACGCTAGCTGGAAAGGGTCCTATAATATCTATAGACACTGTATGCTAAGCCCAATAAGGCTTGACCAAATGTAAGTAGTAGTATGCTTATAGGGCTGACGGGCTTGACATTTGTGGCATCTCATCAACACATATTAAATGTCAAATTTTAAGAATTCCTAATAATACCCTTACTAAATTAGCTTTAAAGACTGAAGTAAACCTCCATGTCCCACGGTTCAATGAGCTTGCATGACTTTTTTGGACAAGCAGAAGGTAGTAGGTATAAGCTTTGGTCATTCCCTTAAATTTTGCACAATTGCCCATCCCAAACTTCAGTGTCTTTAGGTCTCAATGTGCAATAAATAGCAGGCTTTTCATTTGTGTAGTTCTTTGTTTTTATTTTCTTAATAGTTGATTGTAAAAAAGGATAGTATAATTATGACAGTCAGCTTTAAAAGCCCATCAACAATTTGGTGGGTATTTCCTGAGTGATAATATCTCATAAATTTAGGCTTATAGTTTCAAGGCCCATCTTGTACCCAACCTTTGGACTCCTTATGATTATATAGCTAGCACAGTGAAGCATGATCAGTGACAATTTAAAACTTGGTCCCATGTATTTAGACTTGAGAATATTCTTGGATGTATATGCTGGATAAGAATTATTGCTCAGTTACCATGTAATTGAGCTCGTGTTTGTTTAAGACACAACTTCAGAAGGCCACCAGTTGCTTCTCTAAGTCATTCTATACCTGAGAGAGTATAGCTCTTATAGCCGTGAGGGACGCGTTGGATAACACTATAAAAGGTTTATTGAAAGTGAGATATATCATAATGGGGCTTCAGTCAAAGCTTGCTTAATCAGTTGAAGGAGTCTTTGCATTCTTGAGACCATTGGAAGGTGATTCCTCCTCAAAGTAGATATAGTGAGGGCTCAGCAAGTTTTGCAAATCCCAGTATTAATTGATAGTAGTGCTTGACCATTCTTAGGAATACTTAAATATGTTGCTTACTCTTATGTTCTTACATGCGATTAATGGCATCAAGTTTTTAAGGTTGTGGTCATATTCCTTGGTGTTAATGACGTGCCACAGATACTCCATCTGAGATTTAAAAAACTGACACTTGCTTGTCTTGATTTTTAACTGTGTTTGGACTAATTCTGAAAGACCTCCCTCAAGTTTGATAAATACTGGGTGAAAGTTTTTGAGAACATGTTTATATCGTTGAGGTATACCAAAACACAGCGCATTTTCAAATCTCCAATGATTGTGCCCATCGCCCATTTGGAGGTGGCTGGTTCATTGCACAATCCTTGGGACATTTGAGTTGGTTAAAACCATTGATCTGTAATAATCACAAACCTTTCAGCCTTCAGGAGGCAGATTTATCTGCCAGTATCTGCTGATGAGGTCCAGAGCATTAAAATATAGCTCCTCATTATAGATCTAAGGAGTTATCTAATTAAGGTAAAAGATAAGAATACTTTTTTAAGTATATTATTCAAATGTCAGTAATTGGTAACAATTTTATTAGAGCCATCTTCCCATTAATCATGAGTACCATACTTGCCCAAGGCTAAAAGAGGGCACAACCATCCTCTGAAGTATAAGCTTCTCATAAATTCATTTTGCATCTCCTTATTTATGGCCTTGCTTCTCTATAATAAAATTAAATGGATCTTGCATCCCAGTACAACGTAATGATGGATCCCAACAGCACATCCAAGGTCATAGCCATCGGTTGGAAATACTTGAGCATATTTTATTATGAGGCCATCGCTTGGTCTTTCTGTCCCTCCATTAGCCATTGAGTTTTCCACATGAAATGATTGCACAAAACTAGTAAGGGGGTTTGGGTAGCCAAATTGTGTCAGATTTCTGACCTCATGCACTTCCTGAATTTCTTCCAATGGCGTAAAATGTATTAATGCGATCTTCTGTTCTAACTTAATAAAAATTTGAGCTATATAGGTTGGCAAGTAATATACAAAGTTCATTGTGATAGGACTATATTCTTACAGGAGCCTCAAAAGTTTCAGCCCTCAACTGTTGTCAAGGGGAGTATATTAATCCAAAAACCCCTTCAGGTAACTCTAGATTTATTCTAGTTTAGCCACAGCTTGTTCATTATGGTATATAACACAGTCTTTAAGGCTTAAATGGAGATGCCTTTTTCTCAGGAATAGTGGCGGGAGGAGGAGCATTTTTGTAGCCCATTTATTGGTAACAAATAGGAATTACACCAGTGGTATAAACCACATTGATAAAATTATTCCTGAAAGATAGTGAAGTTTGACTATCCCATAAATAGTGAAGGGGCTTGTTTGGCCTATGGTAGTAAAAATGTTCTCTTTATAGTTAAAATAACACCATATAATTTAAGAAAGCTAGTGCTAACAAGAAATTTAGTTATTATTAGGAAGTACCATAGCAGAGGCACTAACCTGCAAAGAGCTAAACTTCATTGAAAACGCACTATATGCCCTTCTTTCAAAGTACTCTCAGTCCCAGCTGTTCCATATTGTTGAAGGTGGGCTATATCAGGAGCTATTCTCAATTGCTTTGAAAACTTACTGGGTATTATATTCACAGGGGTGCCACTGTCAACATTTGGCTCAAACTTAAACTTTGTTTATGTGAATATCAGTATAAGTACAATCAGAATGATAATGTGAATCCACATTTATTGCAAAATGGAAGGAGTGTGATATTATTAATCATTTTCTTGATCTGTTCTCCTACACAAATGAGCGTACTTTCAAAGTCTTAATAGACAATACAACCTTAACTTCTTTTACAGAAGGTAAGGGTTGATACTCTTTGGTATCTCTGAATTAATTATGCTCAGCAATCTTAGTGGTGTAAGGGTTTGAGATGACTTCTTATCCCTCTTGTTCCATGGCGGCGTTGCTGACTTCTAGTGATGACTATCACTAAAGGATTAATTTATTAATTTCTTAAATATGAACTGATTCACATCTTCCTCAAGAATCTAGGATAGATTGAACAATAATTGGAAGCAGATATTCCCCTTCTACTGCCAAAGCCCTTTTCTATGGCGTTCATCTTCTCAAAAGTTTTATAAGATTTATCCCATGGCGTCGCTTAGGCAGGAGGCCACAGAATATCCTTTAGATTCGCAGATCTTTCAAATTATTTCAGCTATGGTGCGGCAACTTCCAGAATTTCCTGAATGGGGAAAGAAGCTCTACAAGGTCCCTCCAACACCCTCATTAAATCATGGGGCATCTGGTTTGGGCTTCCTCGTTGGGTGGTCTAAATATAACTTCAAATCAGGAGGCCAAAAGGGTGAAGTTGTCAGGCCTCCCTGACCTTAAATATACCATGGACCAACGCTGGGTTAAGGCGAGGTATGCCCAGGTTGGTCCTGAAGACGTTAGAGAAGTTCAGCCCTGAATTACAGCAGGTGCGTTAAAAAAACCAGATTTATACTTAAAAATGACAAGCCACTTCAATTTCTCAGTGAACGGGGTATAAAAACATGTCTGGTATTCAAAATTTTTAGATCAGATTGGCCTTACCTACAATTGATAACCCAAGTCTGGTCAATTACAAGTATAGTGCACTACCCAATGGAAGCATGTGCTTATTGGTGCACCTCAGCTTAGCACTATTTCCATTGATTGATTATTCCCCTAAATTTCTTTAAATTTGTTCACTTGAGACTAATATAACTCATTGGTTGACTTAATTCCTGATAATAAAGAACCCTTCATTAGTATATGTTTTTCTATATATTATCTTGGGCAAACCTGTGCGTGGACCTCTTCAAGGAGATCTTATGCAACATTAGGCATTTAATTTTAACAACAATAACTATCTCCTTTGGTGCATCAATGGGCTTTCCAGGTTCCCTCCACCATGAGCCGCCTATGCACTCCAGCACAGAGCCCTTATTAGGTATGAGCCCCACTTTGGGGTTCATTCCGGCCTAGTTTTAGTCTGGTTTTGGTTCTTTTATATATTGTTAAACACCTTCGCCCTAAGTTATTATAGCTCATGCACCTTCTGAAGGGCTATACTAACTTTATTACTGATGGCTAATTCCCTGGCGTTGGGTCTTTGCATCATGCATCACCATTCTGGGAACAGGAGAGTTATAGACACTCTCCTTACATTAGTCAATCAACCCCTTTCTTTTATGTGCACAAACTTTTCCAGTGTGTGAATTTCACAAGGTGCAAATGAGTGTACCAGCTGTTGGTCATGGCCACGGTGGGGCTCACCACTGTTTTTTCCTTTTTAAAATGTTGGAGCATCTTGACGTTATTTTTGCAACCTCCAACTGGTAAGTAACCACCCTTCTTGCTCGTACCCATAAGATACAGATGCTTCACGATCTGAGAGTCATGATTCCCTGACTATCCATCTAAAACTAAAAATTAATATAAGAAAATTGTTTTTTCCTTAGCACCACATTAAAGAGGTGCAGGCAGGATCATTGACGAAGGGTCTGGTGGTGATAGCCCTGGATAATTATGCACAAACCTGTGTCAAAATGGTTATGGTGTTGTTTTTGTCCAAAAACGTGTTTTATAACAACGTTTCCATATATAGCACCGAGCCATATATCTCACTTATGACTTAGATATGGACCACATTTCAGTTTATCAAATCACTCCAAATAACCCACGCTTGACCCTAACAATGATCCGCGGAACCCAGGAGGTGGAAAAGGAGTTACTTCTTTAATATAAAATTGTTTATTTAGTTGCTAAAGATATGGTGAGATATGTGATCACATTAGTAAGAGTGGTCAACTATCCCCCTCCATTCTATGATGTGAAACGTACCCTGGAGGTATGTTTATTCCTGGAGAAGCTTTTTGTGGTGAAGTGTTGGTGTTGTCTGCTATAGATAAAGATCATTCAGGATATTTTTGTTAATGGCTACTCTTTCTTCCCCTTAAGGTAGAATCAGCATTACTATTCTGGTGGATACTGGAGCCTCTGAGAATTTCATTGACCAAAAACTAGCCGACTAACTTGAGCTTAGTTACTTGCCAGATGGTATGTTTAGGGGATAGGCTTCTCAAGGTATTTCCATCCTGAAGGTACTAGGGTTAGTGAATTATCAAGTGGGCAAGTATCTTATGATGGACCATTTCCAAGAAGTCAAAAACCTCTTGTACCCTATTATTTTGGGAGTAGAGTGGTGGCGAAAGTTTGATGTCAGGACCAACATGAAAAAGAATACTTTGCCCTTAACATTAAAAGGATGGTCGTATATTAATTGTTCCATTGTCTGAGGCTAATTTTCAGGGCGATCTGCCCCATTGGCCCAATATTCACACTCTCAGTCTCTCTCCATTGTTAAAGCCCTCAATGGAGGTACTTTTACCTTCCTGTTTGGAGGGTTTAGAATCTTCATTTTGGTGGACTCAGCCAATGTGTTACCTGCTCATTAGGAGTTTGATTGCAAGTTCAAGCTCACTGTTAAATGGTGCATATATCTTTCCTAATTTACCCTTTGACGTACAAGAGGAAGAAGCACTAGATGTGTGAATTAAGGAGCAGTTATCCAAAGGCGCGATTTTTCAGTGTACCTCCTCAGTATACTCCATACTTTTCTTCATGGAGAAAGCCGGTGGTACTTAATGCTCATGTATAGATTATGGGAACCTAAACAATGTCACTGTACCAGATTTACATCCCATCCCTATGGATTCTCAGATTGTACACTATGTGAGAAGGCGATAGTATTCTCCTAACTGGATTTTCTAAACGTTTTCAATCAGATCTGGATTAAGAAGGGCCAAGTGTGGCTAACCGCATTTAATAACAGAAAAGAGATTTTCAAATTTCGAGTTATACCCTTTGGGCTTAAGAATGCCCCTGCTATCTTTCAAAGCTGTATTGATGCGGCTTTTGGAGACTTGTGGGGTATGCGTGGTTGCCTACATGAATGATATACTGGTGTTTTCCCCTGATCAGGAGTATCATGCAGTACACCTATAACAAGTGGTGGAGAGATTGAGGGCCGCTTGCCTTACCCTCAAGATTAGTAAATGCAAATTCTTCAGATCCCAGGTTACTTTTCTGAACAACGTCGTTTTTGACCGAGGCCATATGATAACTCCAGACAAAGAGAAGACTATTTGTGAGTGGCCTACCCCCACCTCAGTCAAGGAATTGAATAACTTTTTGGGGACGTGTACGTTCCTTAAGAAGTTCACTCCCAATCTGTCTTAGGTGGCGGCTCCCTTATACAAGGCTAGCGGTGCCAAGGTAATTCAGTGATCCCCATTTTGGAGGATGCCTTCCAAGTAGTGAAGTGTGCCCTGTTGTCCACGTCTGTTTTTCATCATGTCGACCCTAAAAAGGAGTTCATTGTGTCTACTGATGCCTACAACTTCGCCATAGCGGCTGCCTTGTTACAAGTAGGCGAAGATGGGATAGAGCATCCGGTAAGATATTTTTCTAGGAAAATGTCTTTGCCAGAGATGAATTACGCCGTTTATGATAAGGTTTTCTTGGCAGTGGTGGAGGCGCTGACTTATTGGTGTCACCACTTGCATGGCTCATCCCAACCTTTCTGAATATGTACAGACTACCGTGCCTCGCTGTACTACCGCGCTCCTCATGTCTTAACCCCACAGCAGACCCATTGGCATGAGACCCTTGCCCAATTTGCATTCACATATGAGTTCATCAAGGGCAAAGATAATGGTTTGGTGGATGCTTTGAGCCGCAACCCTGCTTTAGCGCCTGATCCCAAGGAGGTAGAAGTTCACAACACACAGGTGAAGATTCCTCCAAGTAAACTTCTTCCTCAACGACCCTCTCCCCTGGCCAACGGGCCAGCACTTGCATTTCTGGAAAATGAGGAGGAATATAGTATGTTCAGGAAAGTAGTCCTTTCTCAGCCTTTGCTATTCAAGTATACTATGGTCCTTGACAAAAGAGAATTAGTCATAAGGACATCACCAAAGGTTAATATGTAAAGGATATGATGGTGTGGTTTCAGGGGCGCCTATGGGTTCCTGCTGGCCCACTTCGCCTGGAATTCATCTGGGTTCATCATGATGGAACCACTATTTGTCATGCTGGGAAGGAAAAGACTCTAAAGTTGATTTACCTCACTTGAAATTGGAAGGGTTTACCCGCTCAGGTGGCAGGTATTGTAAGGAGTTCCTGATCTGAAATCAAATGAAACCAAATCAACAACCACTAGCAGGGTCGTTTGTAACAGTTAAGAAGGCTGAAGGGCCTTGGGATTCCTTATTGGTGGATTTCATTGTGGAATTTCCTGTATCTGATGGCTACAATGCCATCATGGTAGTGGTGGACTGGTTTACAAAGTTCACCTAATTTATTTCTTGCAGAACCACAGTAACTGCGGCTGAGATGGTGAGGCTCTACATCGCCCATGTGTTTGCTCTTCACAGGATCCCCAAGAAATTATTAGCAATTGTGGACTCCAGCTCATCTCTGTCTTTTAGGAAGAATTGTGTAAGACTCTTTAAATTCGACCCTGCCATTCAACTGTCTATCACCCCCAATAAGCTGGGCAGAATTAACGAGTGAAACAGTGCTTGGAACAAATTCTGCGGTGTTACACTTCCGCAGATCATTTAAGTTAGGTTCCACACCTTACTATGGCCCAATTTAGCTACAAAACATTTTGCATGCATCTATAAGTTGTTCCACATTTTTTGCCAACTATGGGTTTAATCCCGCCTTCAGTATGGAACCTATTTGTGGATCAAGTTTAGAATCAGTGGTGGACTTTTTAAGACTATCATGAAAGTACACCAGGGGTCTCCACAAGTTTGGAGGCGGCAATGCAAGTTTATAAGTAGAGCGCCAATGGAAAAAGATGAGTGAGTCCAGAGTACAAAGAAGGGGATCTCATAATGCTTGAAACATACCTATCAAGCAGTCATTCAAAAAGCTGGGACCAAAGAGGATTGGTTCTTTCCGTGTTGTCAAAAATGTGGGCCACGCCTCATACCAGTTATATCTTCCCTCTTCAATTCAGAATTTTTAATCTTTATGAAAGCAAATTAACGTTGTTTGAGAGCCCCCCACCAAAGACTCCTGAGGCTTATCTCATGAATGGGGCGCCAGAATGGGAAGTGGAAGAGATAAAAGCCTCCCGCTGAGTAAAAATAAGGCTTGCGTACTTAGTATCCTAGAAGGGATTTGATGCAACAGAAAGCAATTAGGTACCAGCGCACAACTGCGCACATGTCCAAGACCAGATTGACGTTATCCACAAGCGTTTTCCCAAGGCCACTGGACTTCGGTCAAAGCAAACCGTTGCTGCTATAAAGTTGGACCCATCCCACAAGAACTTTCCCTGGCGAAAGCCCCTGGAGGGGGGTGGAGTCTCAAAAAAATGAGAGAGTAATCTCATGGCTTGAGATTGTCATGTTAATGGGGACAAAAACCAAGAATTAAGCTGCATGTCAGGAGGCCAAAAGGGTGAAGTTGTCAGGCCTCCCTGACCTCAAACTTACATTTTACCAACACTGGGTTTAGGCAAGGTATGCCCAGGTTGGTCCTGGGGATGTTAGAGAAGTTTGGCCCTGAATTACAGCAGGTGCGTTAAAACGAACCAGTTTTCAATTAAAAATGACAGTTCACTTCAATTTCTAAGTGAACGGGGTATTGAAACATGTCTGGTATCTAAAATTTCTACTTCAGGTTGGCCTTACCTACAATTGATAACCCAAGTCTGGTCAATTACAAGTATAGTGCACTACCCAATGGAAGCATGTGCTTATTGGTGCATCTCAGCTTAGAACCACTTCCATTAATTGATTATTCCCCCAAATTTCATTAAATTTGTTCACTTGAGACCAATCTCTCTTGTTGGTTGACTTCTTCCCCAATATATAGGACCCTTCATTAGTATAAGTTTTCTATATATTATCTTGGACAAACCTGCACGTGGATCTCTTCAAGGAGGTCTCATGCAACATTAGGCATTTAATTTTTACAACCTTAGATCTCTCCTTTGGTGCATCAATGGGCTTTCCAGGTTCCCTCCACCATGGGCCGCCTATGCATTCCAGCCCAGAGCCCCGCTTAAGTATAAACCCACTTTGGGGCTCACTCCAGCTTGGTTGTTAGTCTGATTTTTGTTCTTTTGTCTATTGTTAAACACCCTCGCCCTAAGTTATTATACCTCATGCACCTTCTGCGGGGCTATAATAGCTTTATTAATGACAACTAGTTATCTTGCGTTAGATCTGTGCACTGTGAACCACCACGCTTGGAACAGGAGAGTTATAGAAACTCTTCTTATATTCACACCTCTTCAGGTATTTTATCATGGATGGTGTGTCAAATTCTTTTATAAGTGCCAAAAGCAAGGAACAGTTCAACTCCAGATAGCTTTTGTTGGCATTCTGAAGAGAAATCTTGATGTCAAATTATACCTTAGCTATTGGGATATTGCTATGACCGCATCATCCAGTATTACTAGATTATACATACATATCTGTTTTACCGCTAGAGTTTAATTCATAATAAAAATCTATTGAAGATTTTGGAGTTAAAAATAACAATGGCTATTGTTTGTGTTATTTTCTTTATAAAATTAATACATTTTGTCCTATTATTCCGCTGGATGATCAATATTTTTCGAGATGATTCCTAAAAATGTTTTCCAGAATTTTGATTAATGTTTTACATATTACTAATTAAATTTCTTTTATGGATTCATCAGGGTTTGCCACCAGTCAATTAGTGGTTTATTTGCAGTTCCTGAAGCATTGTAAATGCTTATATTTTCAGTAGCCTGTGGGTTATCCTAAAGCAAAGTAACCTGCTATTAGTGGGTAAGGGGTCTCTTACCTAAGAAGGTTGATAGCTTATAAATGTTAACTCACTGAGGTTGGATAAAGGCGGTAGGGGATGGTATCTAAGAACCAAACACAGGAGGGGCTGTAACCTAGTCAGCAGAAGAATCCGATTATGTGGATGAGATAATCATCGTTTCAAACAGTTCCTAGGGATTAAATTCATTAGCAATGGATGCTGTTCCCATTGAAGCGCCAATGGATAAATGGGCGCCATATAGAGTATATAAACCCATTGATCATTATAAAAAAACAGACTTGTTGATGTTAGTGCTTATTTAAACAGTTAACATTTTTTATATTGTGATCTTGTGTTTAGAGGTAAATGGTAGTTTGTCTTTGTCTATATTTTCTCTCAAAATTGTTTCAATAATGAAAGGAAGAGGTTCCCTTGTTGTTCAGTTATTTTCCAACTCTTAGGCTCAGAGTTGAAGGGAAATTTCCCTTGCTTAGATTTTGATCTAAGTGCCTTCAAGTTGTCATAATGAAGGTTTCCAGGACCAGTCTATAGGAAAAGACCTGAGCAGAGTTAATAAATTTAGTTATGAGGAACTCAACTAGAGTAGTTATTTCCATACAATTATTACATTATCACATTTTTTGTTATCAACGAAACTAATAACACTTTGAGCCTGTGCATTAAACTGCAAAAAGCCTACAATGGCTTTAGCACCCATCAACACCTGAGCTTCATGGTAAAATAGGGCATCAAAATTGGTAATAGTCACATTCTTCTTTTAATAAATGGTCATGAATTCTGCCTTCCAGTGGCCATGAGATTGGGAGATCCAAACTCATGTAAAACTGAACTTTCCACATCAGTGAAGGTCTAATGTTCCTCAGCCAAGTATGTCATGATCAGATCTTGACTCTGGTCATATAAATAGTTATCATGGTAGTGGCTTTTAGAAAAGACACCTTCTCCATGCATGGTCATCTTGCGCATCTTCAAAGATGATTTCAAGTTTCCATGCTTATCAAACTTAGGGATATTAACTGGACTAGATTGTTGGAACCCTGGATATAACCCCTGATCTGGACATCTCTGGCGCAGTATTAGCCTGAGGCCTTGGATAACTAGCTTGGGGTTGACTCAGGGTAAGAGCTGACATCTCCACAGAAGGAGGCAAGGTAAATAATGAGGTAGGCACTAAATGTGTAGACTAATGAATCTTTTCTGAGGTAACCTCTTCTTCCAAAGGTTCTTGCACAAACAACTTTTGTTGAGCAGTGGGCATGGGTGATTAGGGAAATAACATCTACTATCCTGAAATTCACTTTCTACTTTTCGTTCCTAGATATTATAATTCTCCTGCTCCCATAGACACTTCTATTTGAATTGTTATAGCTCTGTAAGATCTCTCAACACTTCATGCATGATAGTTTGCAATCTATCAAATTTGATTATGTGGGTGGCCTACAAGGCATGAAGTTTGTAAACTTGCAGTATAGCTCATTGTTTGATTGGAGGAGACTCCACTATCTTTATGGAGCAACTGGATTAATCCTATCAAACCTTTCATATCATGCTGCATGGCTGTTTGTTGATCTTTAGTCTACTAAACTCCAACTAGAGTTGGGCAGTGGTCTCAATGTTACTTCCAAATGCTACAGCCACCCCCATTACTCCTAGGGTTTATCAATAAAGTTCCTCAACTTCCTTGACCTTTCAAGAAATGTCACCTGGAGTGACTTAAGTAGATTCAACTTCCTCTCTAAGCTAAGTCATGCCTTAGATTCATTTAATGTTTACCACACGGTTATACATGGCCTGTTATCCTAGAGTCAACTCGTTACAGTTAAATTGACTAATAAGTTCAACCAGTCATTGAAATATATGCACACTAATGTTGTGGTTTTCATAGCCTGACAAACACCCTAAAACTGGCCTCAAGCTGCCTATTCAGGTCTTACAACGCTTCCATGTTTTGATGGTTTTTATTAAACATCCTTGATTAGGATGTGATGGCAAAAATGTTCAATTGGAAATTCTGTACTATAGGTTGAAGATTTTCAGTGAGATACTACCACATCTGAGGTAAACTATTAGTTTGCTTAATAATTGTTGAAGACTCAGAGACAAAAAGTTTTATATTGCTGAATCATCCGGTCCTGGTTCTACTGACATTAAAATAATATGGTTAATTTATTATTTGTTTGTGGCCAAAGAGATGGAAGCCCAAAGAAACATTCTTAATCTGTCTCTGCTTCTCAGTGTGAAAGTATAAGTCTCAAAGTTTCTAAACTAAGGTAAATACTGATATCAAACTTCCTTTAGCGCCATTTAATTAGGAGGAGGATTAATATAAAAATTATGGACTGGTTATTCGACATTTCCCAGTCCTGAGTTGGGTCCATCATGAGGTTTAACATCTAATATTTTGCTAGTACATCCCCCTGTAGTGAGCACCAAATGTGTAATGTAGTTCATTCTTCACACTACATGCACAGGTCAACAGTTGGCTGGTCTAACTTCTTGTCTTATTGTATAGAAAATTTATGCATTGAGCTAAACTAATATAAAAGCAGATAATAAACTTGACAATAAGAATATCCTTTATTTTGGAATATAAAATGATATTTATAGACAAACCACTTCATTCAAGATTTATCAGACTCTCATGAAGAAGATCAATGACTATATTACAAAGCAATTACAGGAATGAGTTGATTTGTTGAAAAGGAGCTCAAATGGGAAGCCATGGGGTCAACTAAATTGCAACCCATTTTAGAATAAAATATAATATTGGAGTTGGTTGCATATTCAGCTTTGGTTTGAGAGCCAGAAATCATGTTATTTATTTATCTAACAAACGAGAATGTGGCAGGGGCACACCATTGGTCAGTAAGGTGATAGATTTTTTAGCTGCCTTATGAAGTGGGAGGCATTTGGTTGAGTCCAATACAGTAATTGCAAGCTGATGGGTGCTTTAGTATAGGGCAGCGCATGCTTTTGGAATATAAAGCCAAGGAGGAAATTTCGTTATATAGATCTACAATGCAATTTGAAAAAATCAATTGGGTTGGCTAATTATGAAAAAGTTCACCCAATTTGGTCATTTCATCCAGATATTCACAAAGGTTTTGATTAACCCAGATTAGGACATCTGTGTATGGTTGGAGTTGAGGAAAGTCATTGGGTATAGGTATTGGGGTTATAATTGGTGGCCAAGCACCATCTCAATTAGCTGAGGTTGAGTTTGCTGATGAGGTGAGGCAAATTGTTTGGAATATACTTGCCAAGGTGAGCCTGATTGGCTGGCATATTCACAATCCTGGCTACATTATTTGGGGGAGAATGGAGGGTAAGACCCATGCAGCAAAATTTTCTGCATTGTAGACAAATTGGT